>JAIUJO010001755.1:87500-97500 GCA_023846275.1 Vanilla planifolia
AATAGATAAACGAGAATTTAATAGTCAAATACAGGAACTGTTAAATTTAAAACAACACAAAAGATCCATACCTCACATTCTTCTCTGACATTTATTGTATGAAATCACAAAGAAATAAAATGTGGTAAGGCCTGAATGGTCATTAATTATTGCAAGTTAAACTCTTACACTAATTTTGATGGTTATTTTATATCTACTATCGAGCACCTAATCAAAAAATCCAAGTGCAAAATACTATAGCAAATTTGATGTTAAATCAGGATTTTGGCAAATCAAACTTGCAAACTAAACATCAATATAATTAACAGCTTTTAGCTATCCACAATGGCATTTTGAATGGCTAGTCATGCCATTTGGATTAAAAAATGTGCCTCAAATATTCCAAAAATAGATTAATTCTATTTTTGGACATTTACCTTATGTCGTCGCTTACATAGATGATATACATGTTTTTTCTCAAACAGAGAAAGAATATAAAGATCTTCTTTTACATGTTATCAAAATAATGCTAAACCATGGTATTATTTTGGGTCTAAAGAAAATCAAATTATTGAAAACTTAAATAGATTTTTTAGGAAAATGAATAAAAAATGGTCAAGTATAATTACAAGACCATATATATACAAAAGTTAAAAATTTTCTCAAAAACTTTACCAGTTTAAAACAACTGTAAAGTATTTTAGGACTCTTAAACTATGGACGAAAGTTCATATCAAACTTTCTTCCAAAATTAAAGCCTTACAGAGCAAATTGGCGACCAAACAAGCCAAATAAAAAAAGACAAATGGCGAACAACCTCGTCGTTGGAATACAGATAAAATCCTTATTTCTTTTAGTTTAGAAGAACAAAAAGAAATTAAACAAATTAAAGAATTTGTTACAAAAAAGCAAATTCTTCATTTTCCAATAGAAGATGAATAGATTTTATTACAAATAGATTCCTCATATTTATTTTGGTCTGGAGTCTTATTAATAAATACAAATGATATTGTAGCATATACTTTAGGAAAATTTACAAAATCCCAAAGTAAATATGCTACTTATGATAAAGAATTATTTGCTATAAAATTAGCTATCAAAAGTCTCAAAATATATCTACTCCATAGAGTATTTACAATAGAAACTGACAGCAAATATGTTGCCCAATTTTTACAAAAAAAGACTATAAATAATCCTAAAGAAAATCTTAGACGTATATGTCTTGCTTTATACCTTGAAATATTTACTTACAATGTTAAATATATTCCTTGTTTTACTAACATTGTTGCTGATTTTCTTAGCAGACCATGAATGAAGAATATCTTATATTTCTCAAAGACTTTGTAGAAAAAATCAAAAGAGTAGGAGAATTTACAGAAATTCTCCCTAAGGAAGCAAAGGCCCAAAAGGTCGAAGTAGAAACATCTACCCAAAACCAAAAGACAGAAACTTCTCATGCCCAACAGGCATCAAAAACCAAAAAGATGGATTTAAAAGCTCAAACCCAACAAGGGAAAGATCAAGCTCAACTAGCTAAAGTTTTGATTAAACAAAAAATCAGTTCTTATGGAACCCTCAAAAAAGGAAAAACATTTGCCTCCATAGTGACAAAAGAATGGTATAACAAAGCTCTCAAAGAATTAGATCCAGCTTTCTTTTAGAAAATTAACGGATGTTTCCATGCTTTACAAGCCAATGATTGTCGATCAGCAAATTGAGAAAGGTTACTTAAGCCTAAAGCAAACAATGGTCCAACAGATCAATGAAGAAGAAAACTACAAGAAGACCCTAGAATTATCATTTTCCAGATCTACAATAACTCAGTCTTCTTCTTTGCAAAAATTCAAATAACAAGTTTTGTCAATTGAATCACTCTCAGAACTATTTGCTAATAGCCATAATTCGGATCTGATTCATTTTCGTATTAAGGATTTCTTATCCTTGTTACATCTGTTCAATATAAAGTCAGAAGAAACAAGGAAATTAGAGGCTGTTGTTATTGTTCAGCAAATGATTCAGTTATATCAGCAAAATATTTTGGATGGAAAAAAGTTGCTTTTATTCTTTAAGCAACTAGAGGAAAAAATATTAAGCAATTGTTCCCCAATCAAGAAGTTTTTTATTCTGGACTTGAAAGGCCTAGAAAAATAGCTTGCTTCAATGAGATTCCCAAATACCAAGTCCATCTCAGAAAAGGACTAATACATGAAGTTTATATTAATACTAGACAGCCTAAAGATTATACAGGCTTTATTCCTGATATTTGCAAGAATAGCCTGAATCTCTACTCAACCAAATTCTCAACAATTTTTGTTTTTCACATGTGGACTATCTGGGAAGAATATGAGTATATAAATTTATACTCTTCAATTTAGTTATGGTTGATTGTAAAACATTTAGACACTCCACCAGCACTTGAAGAATTCTAAACCAAGCTTGTTCAATGAAGAAGAAGCTCGATGGTACGCTGCTACAGACTTTTTTCAGAAGCTAGATTTCAATTCTAAATATCTAGCCAAACTAATTTACTGTGGTAAGACAGTAAGTTTTCTTGACACTTTAGCAAACAAAGTTGAAGATTTAACTCAGAAAGAAAAGAAAATAAAAATGTTTCTGAGAAAGATTAAATTGGGAAAAAAAGGACAAGCAGCGAAAGAAGAGTTCTTTGCTACTTGCATGGAATTCAATTCAGAGAACAATGAATTAGATGAAGAATTTATGGAAGCTTCGGCTCTCACAGATTGAAGCATGGTGAGACCATAAAAAATCACTTTACAAACACTTTTTAACACCTTCAGAAGCATTCAAAAGATTCCCAGCTACAGCACTGGCCAATGAATGAAGTATGATCTACAATATACAGTGAAAAAGTGTACGATCTACATTGAAAAGTGTACAATCTACAGTGAACAATGTACGATGAACAATACATGTAATAGTGCTGAGCAATTATCAAAAGCAATATCAACAGGTAACAATACTTTCCTTTGCTTCCAACAGAAGCAATCCTGGCATATAAATTCAGATGCTCACCAGAACTAAGGCAACGAAAGAAATCCAGCTTTCTATTTTCTGCTTTCTACTTTCTGTTTCCACTCTACTCTCTCATTTCCTACCTCTATTATTGTAAACCTCCACTCTTGTAAATTACTCTTTTGATGATTTTGTAAAGCTACTAAGCTTGGTGTGTGCCACTGTAAAATTGGTATCAGAGCCTTGTGCTCATGTTGTCTTGTAAGTTTTTTTTATGAAACAAACTTTATGTTTTCTTCTTATATTATGTCTGAGTAAACTTTTATTTATGTTTTCTTATTAAAAGATTTGTTTGTCTAATGAGTTAGTTTGTTTTAAGATTTTCTTCTTCTTTATATTCTAATTCTTTGCGTTATGGAGTAGAAAATGAACCATAGCTGTGCTCCTATTTTATGTAGCAGTCTACTAGGGTGGGTGGTCTATGTAAGACTCCCTAACTTCCCCCAAAAAGCCACGGGAACCTTACGATTTTGGAAAGATAGATGTAGCCGTAAAATAGAGGGTCAAAACAAAAATACAATACAAAAGAAGAACAAGCCTCTTAAAAAATCAAAACTCATCTTACAAACTTATCTAGTAATAAGAAAACATAAACATCTATTCAAAATGAAAAACATACTGATCCCGATGACACATTTAAGTGTTAGACTACTGAAAACATCCAAGATTATGAACATATAATCCACATATCTACCATCATAGGAAATGACCTTACCATAGTTGGAATACTGAATTTTATTATTGATCTATTAAAAGAGATCAAAGATAAAATTTAGAAACTAGAATACAAAAATAATAATACACCTAAGTTCTATTATGTTGGAACAAAACTACCCAAACAATAATGGTTAAATTAAAATTCACAAACTTTATTATGGATTTAAAAAAATTAGATAAATCCTTTTACTTAGAATTCTTAGAACTTCAATAGAAAGAACTCACTAGAGAAATTACTAGTAAAAAAATTTATAACTTCTATGAACAAAATCATGAAGTTATTGATTTTTATAAAAACTAATTAGAAAATGATTATAAAATTAGGATGGAAAGATGAGAAAGTAGTAGAAGTACTCTCTACCTTCTTGGTCCTCATGGTTATAGTCCACAAACACCTTCACCTAAAGTTAACATGCAAGAATCACAAGGAGATAATACAGTACAAGTTCATACAACTCCTTCATATTTATCCATGTTAAAATATAGTAAACGCTCAGATTGGCATACATAACATAAAAATAAAAATCATCATTTAGAAGAAAAGAGAGACTCCTCTACTTGGGGACTCACTTTAAACATAAATATTATACCATATAAAAGAGTTAAAGATTATTACCTAGAATGGACTCAAAAGATAAAAGGAACTATATTTATGCTTCCTCCTACTATGAATGTTTCAGAATACATACAATTCTCTACATCATACTGGGAAGGAAATGCACTGTCTTGGCTAACAAATTTCGAAAGAAATAATAAAGACAAATGTCAAAAAATCTTACAACAAATAAATAAACAAACTATAATTGAATGCTGGTTTCACTACTGGTTGCTGATTTTATAAGATCAGAATGGAGTGAAAACCTAAACTATGAACAAAAACTTGAGAAAATGAAATTATGTGACATATGAATGTTAGATGAATTTGTTTCTACTTACATAGGATATATTTATCATCTAAATGAAACTCCTCAATAAGAGTTTTGGATACAAGGGTTTTTTTCTAAAATACCCTTCCCATTGAATAATATAATATCTACAAAATACCAAGAGTTACTTACATCTAGAGGAACTCTTAAACAATACAACACAAAAATGCTTAGAAGAGCATATGTAGAATCTATGGAAAAGATCTGCGAAAATACTTCTGCTCAAAAAGAAATGAGTAGAATCTTAAAATCCTCTAGAATGGGCTACAACTGTTGCTCAAAATTCTCAGAATATTTAAATTATATTTATGGTTTTCCACCTATTTATAACTAGAGGACATATACTTCTAAACCATATTATGCTAAAAATTAAAGAAATCCAAGATATTAAATTTCTAAAAGAAAATGGAATCCCAAATTTAGAAAAGAACAAAGTTTTAGGAAAAAGATGTTTATGAAAAAATATAATAAAAGAAAGATAAAAAAAATATAACAGATGCTTTAAATGTAATAAAGAGGGACATTATGCAAATGAATGTCCAGTTAACATCAAAAGAGTTATTATTCCTAATATAGAGGAATATTCCATCAACATCGAAACAATTGATAAAATTTCTAGTGACAATAATTCTGTCTATGAAATTACACCTTATTATGACTCCACAAAGTTTGAATCTGACTCCATAGAGTTTGAATCTGAACAATCTTCAGATAAACAATTAAAAGGTTTTAACAAACTCAAAATCAATATGATTACAATAAACAAAACGTTGACACAAATAAAGGTTATTCCTTTATTACCATCACTAAAACTTCCTAAAAAGGAAAGAATATCCTCACCAGGATATACAATCTACATGAGAAAAATGCTTAGACTTAAACGATATTGAGCTACAGAGGTAACGTTAGATCTAATCATTTTAATACCCTTTGGCTACCATGGGATAATACATAATATCTCATATCATTCTAAAGTAAATATCTTTATTAGCCATGGGATAATTGAAACCATGACATATCAAGCACCAATAATCTTGATTAAAAATACCAGTCTAGAAGATTGGGATTATTTAATTAGACGAAACGATACTATTGGAACACTTGTTATACACAAATATGAGGATTTTCCCATCATAACATCTTAAACAGCTATAAATGATTCAGAGAATTCCGAAAAATATCGAGAATTTAGAATCAATATAAATACACTTACTTCTAAAGAAGTAAATACAATAGAACTACATAACAATGTAGGAGAATAGTTTGAAATTTCAGATGAAGACTTAGAAAAACTAAAAGAGGTAATACTTCATGGAGAAAAAAGTAAGATTTATAAAACACCTTCTTTTAAATCACTTTCTCAATAAACACACTTATATTTTTGAGCGTATGTAAGGAAATATAGAATTAAAAGGAGATGATGATTTATCATTTATCAGTCTTCTTAACAAAAACAAAATAGAAAAATTAAAAAGGAAATTCCAAAAAATGAAATACCTACACATAGGTATGATCCAATTAAAAATAACTACTCTGTTTTGTAGTGAAATAGATACACCAATAATGATTGTTTGTTTGGATGAATGAATAATTAACAAACCACTTAGTAGCATAATTTGAGGAGCTAAATCCAATCTTGCTAATAGATTATTTGGAATAAATATTCACCCTGATTTTTGTATAAGTCTAGATGACCAAAATGTTGAAAAGACTTGTACATGATCAATAAACCTTAAATGAATACAATTACTAACTAGATAAAAAATCCTTGGTATACAATAGGAACAATACAGGGCACTAAATGATATTTCTACATTTAGATCCATCACCCAAAACAATTTCATAAAATTATTCAATGTCGAAATTGGAAAAAAATCAAACCAAAAGTCATGGACATACAACATCTTAAGCTAGATAATGATATCCAACTTTTTGTAAAAACCTTGAAAGTAAAAGTTCAAATACCAGTAGAATATTTTATTGCTTCTCGCAATACAATTTCTACTGTTACAAAAATTCTTATCAATCGTACCTCTTCTTCAACGAGTCTTCCAAGATATTATGAAGAAGGACAAACATTTGAATCTCTAGAAGCGAGACCAAGCTTTCATATTCTTATACAAGATCCAGTCGAAGGTCGTACCTTGCGACTTCTTGAAAATAAAAAATCTATTACTCCTCCCTAAATGAATTTAAAGAAGAAAGCACAATTACATATCTATCTTCCTATTACTATACATCTTCCTGATTATGAGGATGTAACACTTCATGTTTTAGCCAACACTACCGTTGAAGCTAGTTTACTTCAGCAAATCTTCATTCCTAAACAATTTTGGCTTCCTTTAGAAACCAAAACAATGTTAACCGTTTTTATGGGCAAACAAGTCCTTACTACTCATAAAGTAACAAATCTCAAAATCTCTATACCTGATATTTACAACAACCCTCATACTTATACCTTTAACTTTGTGTTATTACCATTAGACTTTAATATTGATTGTTTTCTTGGGTTTGACAGCCTTTGCCATTTTACTATTTTTAATATCCATTTCTATCATTTTGATGGACATGTTATTCCTAGTATCCATCTTCCTACTCGCATAGCTCCTTATTTTTTCGCAGCCTAGCGTGGATGAAAACCGAAAACCACTCTCATTGATACAAAGACCTTCATCGATACTAATACCTACATTCATCCAATTTATACATATAACCTTCCAAATGCAACCCCTTTTAATGAAACCAATCACAAACTCTTAGAACCTTTATATTCCAATGACCCTCTAAAATGGTTTAAAAAATCTCCTCCTATTGTTTTATAGAACTCTTAGAACAATACCAGAATACCAATATACGAGTCAATAGTATAATGGTATCTCCTATAGATAAACAAGAATTTAACAGTCAAATATAAGAACTATTAAATTTAAAATTAATACAAAAGAGCCACAGCTCACATTTTTCTCAGGCATTTATAGTAAGAAATCACGCAAAAATAAAACGTGGTAAGGACCGAATGGTCATTAATTATCACAAGTTAAACTCTTGTACTAAGTCTGATGGTTATTTTATCCAACTGTCAAGCACCTAATCAAAAAAATCTAAGGACAAAATACTATAGAAAATTTGATGCCAAATCAGGATTTTGGCAAATCAAACTTACAAACCAAACATCAATATAATTAACAGCTTTTAGCTGTCCACAAGGGCATTTTAAATGGCTAGTCATGCCATTTGGATTAAAAAATGTACCTCAAATATTCCAAAAATTGATTAATTCTATTTTTGGACATTTACCTTATGTCGTCGCGTACAGAGACAATATACTTGTTTTTTTCTCAAAAAGAGGAAGAACATAAAGATCATCTTTTACATGTTATCAAAATAATGCTAAACCATGGTGATATTTTGAGTCCAAATAAAATCGAATTATTCAAAACTGAAATAGATTTTCTTGAAAAAAAATTAAAAAATGGTCAAGTACAATTACAAGACCATATATATACAAAAGTTAAAGAGTTTTCCGAAAACTTTACCAATTTAAAATAACTACAAAGTTTTTTAGGACTCTTAAACTATGGACGAAAGTTCATACCTAAACTTTCTTCCAAAATTAAAGCCTTACAGAACAAATTGGCGACCGAACAAGCCAAATACAAAATGGTTAACAGCGAACAACTTCGTTGTTGGTATACTGATAAAATCCCTACTTCTTTGAGTTTAGAAGAACAAAAAGAAGTTAAAATAATTAAAGAATGTGTTACAAAAATGCAAATTCTACATTTTGTAACAGAAGATGAATAGATTATATTACAAACAGATGCCTTAGATTTATTATGGTATGGAGTCTTAGTAACAAATACAAATGAAATTGTATCATATACTTCAGGAAAATTTACAAAACCCCAAAGTAAAAATGCTACTTATGATAAAGAATTATTTGCTATAAAATTAGCTATCAAAAGTCTCAAAATATATCTACTCCATAGAGTATTTATAATAGAAACCAACAACAAATATGTTGCCAAATTTTTACAAAAAAAGATTATAAATAATCAAGAAGAAAATCATAGAGGCATATGTCTTGCTTTATACCGTGAAATATTTACTTACAATGTTAAATATATTCCTGGTTTTACTAACATTGTTCTTGATTTTCTTAGCAGACCATGAACGAACAAGATCTTATATTTCTCAATGTCTTTTAGAAAAAATGAAAAGAGTAAGAGAATTTATAAATATTCTCCCTAAGAAAGCAAAGGCCCAAAAGGCCAAAGTAGAAACATCTACCCAAAACAAAAAGGCAGAAACTTCTCATGCCCTACAGGCATCAAAAACCCAAAAGGTTGATTTAAAAGCTCAAACCCAACAAGGGAAAGACCAAGCTCAACCAGCTAAAGTTCTGATTAAACAAAGAATCAGTTCTTATGGAACCCTCGAAAAGGGAAAAATGTTTTCCTCTACAATGACAAAAGAATAGTATGACAAAGCTCTCAAAGAATCAGATCCAATTTTTTTTGAGAAAATTAATAGATGCTACCATGCTTTACAAGCCAATGATTGGCGATCAGCAAATTATTGGCTAAAAAAAATTGAGAAAGTTTACCTAAGCCTGAAGCAAACAATGGACCAACCGACTAATCAAGAAGAAAACTACAAGAAGACCCTAGAATTAATATTATCCAGATCTACAACAACTCAGTCTTTTTCTTTGAAAAAATTTGAACAACTTTCGTCAATTGAATAACTCTCAGAACCATTTGCTAATAGTCATACTTCTGATCTAATTCTTCTTCTTCTTCTTCTTCTTCTTCTTCTTCGTCTTCATCTTTGTCTTCGTCTTCACCTTCGTCTTCTTCTTCTTCTTCTTCTATTCCTTCTTCTTCTTCTTCACCTTCTTCTTCAACTTCTTCTTCATCATCATCTTCATCATCATCATCATCATCTTCTTCTTCTTCTTCTTCTTCTTCTTTTTCTTCTTGTTCTTCTTCCTCTTCTTCTTCTTCTTTTTCTTCTTCTTCCTCTTCTTCTTCTTCTTCTTCACCTTCTTCTTCTTCTTCGTCTTCTTCGTCTTCTTCTTCTTCTTCTTCTTCTTCTTTGTCTTCGTCTTCATCTTCTTCTTCTTCTTGTTCTTTTATTCCTTCTTCTTCTTCTTCAACTTCTTCTTCTTCATCATCATCTTCTTCTTCTTCTTCTTCTTCTTCTTTTTCTTCTTCTTCTTCTTCTTCTTCTTCTTCTACTTCTTCTACTACTTCTTTATCTTCCTTTTCTTCTTCATCATCATCATCTTCTTCTTCTTCTTCTTCTTCTTCCTCCTCCTCCTCTTCTTCTTCTTCTTCCTTATA
>JAIUJO010001755.1:107500-130000 GCA_023846275.1 Vanilla planifolia
AATCCCTAATCACTAATTCCTAATCTTAAATAATGAATCCTTAATTACTAATTTCTAATCCTTAATCCTTAATCCCTATTACCTAACTTGTAATCCCTAATCCTTAATACTTAACCTACAATCTTTAATAATTAATCCCTTAATCCCTAATCTCTAATCCTTAATCCTTAAGCCCTATTACTTATTCCTTAATCACTACTCATTAATCCCTTACCCTTCATCTCTAAATCCTAATCCTTAATTGTTAATCCATATTCTTTAATCCATCATCTTTAATCCCTAATCCCTAATCCTCAATCCCTAACATCTAATCCCGAATCCCTAACCCATAATGCCTAATCCCTAATCCATCTTTTCTTCCCCTTTTTCTTCTTCTTCTTCCTCTTCTTCTTCCTCTTCTTCTTCCACTTCATTTTCTTCTTCTTCTTTTGCTTCTTCTTCTCCTGCTATTTGATCTTCTTCCTCCTCTTCTTCTTTTACTTTTTCTTCTTCTTCTTCTTATTCTTCTTCTTCTCCTCCTTAATCCCTAACCCCTAATCTCTTATCCCTAATGCAACTTTTCTTCCTCTTCGTCTTCTTCTTCTACTTGCTCTTGTTCTTGCTCTTCTTCTTCCTCTTCTTTGTCATCTTCCTCTTCTTCTATTTGTTCTTCTTATTCTTCCTTCTTTTCTTCTTCTTCTTCCCCTTCTTCTTCTTCTTCATGTTCTTCTTGTTTTCTTCTTCTTCTTCTTCTTCTTTGTCTTCTTCTTCTTCATTTTATTCTTCTCCTTTTGCTTCTTCCTCATCCCTTTCTTCTACTTCTTTTTCTTCTTTCTCTTCTTTTCTTATTCTTCTTCTTCCTCTTTTTCTTCTTCTTCTTCTTCTTCTTCTATTTCTTCTTTTCTTATTCTTTTTCTTCTTAATCTTCTTCCTCTTCTTTTTCCTCTTCTCCTTCTTTCTTTTCTTGTACTTCTTTTACTAATACTACTACTACAACTACTACTTCTTCTTCTTCTTCTTCTTCTTCTTCCTCTTCTACTTCTTCTTATTTGTCTTCATCTTCTCCTTCTTCTTCTTCTCCCACTTTTGCTTCTTCTTCTTCTTTTTCTTCTTATTCTTCCTATTCCTCTTCTACTTCTTCTACTTCTTCAACTTCTTCTTCTTCTCCCTAATCTCTAACCCTCAAACACAAATCCTTAATCAATCTCTTATTGCTTTGTCTTCTTCTTTTTCCTCCTCTTATTGTTCTTCTTCTTCTTCTTCCTCCTCTTCTTCCTCATCTTCCTCTTCTTCTATTAGTTTTTCTTATTTCTTCTTCTTCTTCCTCTTATTCTTCTTCTTCTTCCTCCTCCACCTCTTCTTCATCATCTTCTTCTTCTTCTTTTCTTATTCTTCTTCTTTTTCCTCTTTAATTTCTTCTTCTTCTTCTTCTTCTTCTTCTCCTTCCTTTTCTTCTTCATCCCTTTATTCTACTTCTTTTTGTCATTTTTCTTATTTTCTTATTCTTCTTCTTCCTCTTTTTCCATTACTTCTTCTTCTTCTTCTTCATCATCTTCTTCTTCTTCTTCTTCATTTATTTCTACTTCCTCTTCTTCTTCTTATTCTTCTTCATCTTTTTCATCACCTATTTCTTCTTCTTCTTTTCTTCTTCTACTTCTCCTCCTCCTCTTTCTCCTTCTCCTTCTCCTTCTCCTTCTACTTCTCTGTCTCTTTCTTCGTATCCTTCTCCTTCTCATTCTCGTTCAACTTCCCCTTCTCCTACTTCTCCATGTCCTCCTTCTCACTCTCATTCTTCTTCTTCCTTTTTTTCTTCTTCTTCTTCTTCTTCTTCTCCTCCTTCTTCTTCTTCGACCTCTTCACTTCTTCTTTTTGTTCTTCTTCTTCTTCTTCTTCCTCTTCTTCTTCTACTTCTTTTACTTTTTCCTCTTCTTTTTCCTCTTCTTCTTCTTCTTCCCCTTCTTCTTCTTCTACTGCTTCTCCTACTCCTTCGTCTTCTTTGTCTACTTCTTCTTCTTCTTCTTCTTTTCCTTCATCCTCTTTTCCTTTTTCTTCTTTTTCTTGTTCTTCTATTTCTACTTCTTATTCTTATTCTTCTTATTCGTTTCCTTCTTTTTCTTCTTTCTTTACCTCTACTTCTTCCTCCTGTTCATCTTCTCCTTTCTTTTTTTCTTCTCTTCTGTTCCTTCTCCTTCTTTTTCTTCTTCTTCTTCTTCTTCTTTTTCTTCTTCATATTCTTCTTCTACTTTTTCTTTGTCTTCTTCTTCTTTTTCTTCTTCTTCTTCTTCTTCTTCTTCTTGTACTTCGTAATTCTTAATCCTTATTCTATAATCCCTAATCTATAATGCCTAATCTATCTCTCTATAATATCTATTCCCTAATCACTAAACCCTAATCCATAATCCATCTTTAATCCATAATTCTTAATCCTTAATCCCTAATCTCTAATCCTTAATCTCTAATCCTTAAACCCTAATCCCTAATACTTAATCCCTAATCCTTAATCCCTAATCTATAATTCATATTCCTTAATCCTTTAATCCCTGATCTCTAATCCTTAATTCTTAATCATTAATCTATAATCTCTAATACTTAATATTAGTAATAATTACTTAATCTCTTATCCCAAATCCCTAATCTTTAATTCCTAATCCTGAATCCCAAATCCTTAATCACTAATCTCGAATCCTTAATCCCTAATCTCAATTACTTAATTTCTAATCCTTAATCAATAATCCCTAATTCCTCTTCTTCCTCTTCTTCTTCTTCATCTTCTTTTTCATCATCTTCCTCTTCTTATTCTTCTTCCACTACTACTACTTCTTTCTCTTCTTGTTCTTCCCATTCTTCTTCTTCTTCTTTGCCTTCTTTTCTTGTTCTTCTCTTCCTTTTATTCTTCCTCTTCTTCTTCCTCTCCTTCTTCTTCTTCTTCTTCTTCTTCTCCTTTGTCTTCTTCTTTTATTTCTTCTTCTTTTCTTTTGTCTTCTTCTTCTTCTCCTTCTCCTTCTTCTTCTCATTCTCCTTCTCCTTGTCTTTCTCATTCTCCTTCTTTTGCTTCTCCTTCAACTTCTCTCTTATTCTTAATCCTTATACCCAATCAAAATTCCTTAATCTCTAATCCCTACTCCCTAATCTCTAATACTTAATCCTAATTTCGAAATCCTTAATCATTAATATCTAATCCCTAATCTCTAAACCCTAATCCCTAATCCTTTTCCTTAATCCATAATCTTTAATCCTGGTTCCTTAATCTTTAATAATTAATCCTTAATCTTTAATCCCTAATCCCTAATCCTTAGCCCCTAGTCTGTCATCCTTAATCCATCATCCCTATCACTTATTCCCAAATCCCTACTCCTTAATTTGTAATACTTAAACCTTATACCTTAATCCCTAATTGGTAATCCATAATGCCTAATCTCTAATGCCAAATACCTAATCCCTTCCTCCTTAATCCTTAATCCTTAATCCTTAATCCCTAGTCCCTAATACATAATCTCAAATCCTCAATCCCTCCCTCCCTCATCCATAATCTATATTTCCAAATCCCCAATCCTTAATCTCAAATCTCTAGTCCTTAACCCTAATTATAATTGGTTATTCTCTAATAAATAATCAATAATCCTTAACCTCTAATCATGAATCCTGAATCACAAATCACTAACCTAAAATCATAAATCCCTAATCTATAATCCTCATTCCTAAATCTTTAATCTACAATCCTTAGTAATTAATCCCTTAATCCTGAGTACTTAATCTATAATCCTTAATCATTAATATCTTCATCCCTAATCCTTAATTCTTAATCCTTATTCCTTAATCTTTATTCTATAATTGCTAATCCATAATCCCTAATCCATGATCTCTAAACCCTAATCCCTAATCCTTAATATTGAATACCTAATCCATAAACCCTCATTCCTTAATCCTTAATACTTAACCCCTAACCTCTAATACCTAATCCCTAAACCATCTCTTCTTCCTCTCTTTCTTCTTTTTCTTCCTCTTCTTCTTCCTTTTCTCCTTCTTCTTCCTCTTCTTTTTCTTCTTCCCCATCTTCTTCTCTAATTTCCTCCTCTTCTTCTCCATCTTTCCCTTCTTTTATTACTTCTTCTTCTTCTTCTTTAACTTCTCTTCCTCTTCTTCTTCTTCTTCTTCTTCTTTCTACTTCTTCATACTCTTCTTTTCATTCCTCTTCTTCTTCTTCTTCTGTTTCATCTACTTCTTCTTCCTCCTCTTCTTCTTCTTCTTCTTTCTCTTCTACTTCTTCTTTTTCTCCTTATTCTTTTCTTGTTCTTCTTCTTTCTCCTCTGCTTCTTCTTCTTCTTCTTCTTTTTCTTTTTCTTTTTCCTTTTCTTCTTCTTCTTCATCTTCTCCTTGTCCTTCTTCTTCTCCTTACCCATCTCCTTATCTTTCCTTTTTTCCTTCTTTTTTCCTTCTCCTTCTCCTTCTCCATCTCTTTCTCCTTCTACTTCTACCTCTCCTCGTCCTTCTCCATGTCCTCCTCCTTCTCCTTCTCCTTCTCCTTCTCCTTTTTCTTCTTCTTCTTCTTTCACTTCTTCTTTGTTCTTTCAACTTTCATCTTTCTTCTTTCTTCTTTCTTCTTCCTTCTTTCTTCTTTCTTCTTTCTTCTGACTTCTTCCTTCTTCATTCCACTTTCTTTCTTTCTTCCTCGTTCTTCTTTATTCTTTCTTCATTCTTCTTTATTCTTCCTCTTCCCTTTCTTCTTCTTTTTCTTCTATTTTTTCCTCTTTTTCTTGCTCTTCTTCTTCTTCCTTGTTCCTTCTTCCAGATCTTCTTCCTCCTCTTTTTTCCTAAATCCTAATCCCTAATTCTTACTCCATAATCGATAATCCTTAAACCGTAGTCTCTAATTGCTAATCCATAATCTCTAATCTCTAATCCCTAATTTCTAACCTATAATGCCTAATACTTAATCTCGCTCTCCCTAATCTATAATCCCTAATATCTAATCTCTAATCCCAAATCACTCCCTCCCTCATCCATAATTTGTATTCCCTAATCCTTAACCCCTAATCCCTCCCTCCATAATCCCTAATCTCTAATCCCTAACAACTAATCTCTCAACCGTAATCTCTAATTCCTAACCCACAAATCCCTAACCCCTAATCCCTCCCCCTAATCATTAATACGTATTCCCTGATACCTAATCCTTAATCCATCATTCCTTATACCTTAATCCCTAACCCCTAATCCCTCCTCTTCTTCTTCTTCTTCTTCTTCCTCTTCTTCGTCTTCTTCCTTTTTTCCACTTCTTCCTCATCTTCCTCTTCTTCTTCTTCTTCTTCTTCCACCTAATCTTCTTCTTCTTCCACTTCTTTTTCTTCTTCTTCTTCTTCTTGTTCTTTTATGTCTCCTCTTCTTCTTCTTCTTCTTCTTCTTTTCTTCCTTTTTTCCTATTCTACTGCTACTTTTTCTTCTTCTTTTTCCTCTTCTTCTTTCTCTTCTTCTTCCTCTACTAGTTCTTCTTCATCATCTTCTTCTTCTTCTTCTTCTTCTTTCCTTCTTCTTCTTCATCATCCTCTTCTATTTCTTCTTCATTTTCTTCTTTTTCTTCTTCTCCTTCTCCTTCTTCTTCTACTTCTTCTTTTTCTTCTTCTTGTTCTTCTTTTTGTTATTCTTCTCCTTCTTTTTCTTCTTCTTCTTCTTCTTCTTCTTCTTCTTCTTCTTCTTTCTCCTCCTCTTCTTCATCTTTTTCTTTCTCTCTTCTTGTTCTTAGTCTTTTTCTTCTTGTTCTTCCTCTTCTTCTCCTTCTTCTTCCTCTTCTTTTTCTCCTTCTTCTTCTTCTTCTTTTTCCACTTCTTGTTTTTCTTCTTCTTTCTTCCTCTTCTTCTTCTTCTTCTGTTTCTTCTTCTTCTTCTACATCTCTTCTTCTTCCTCTTCTTCCTTTTTCCTCTTCTTCTTCATCTTCATCTTCTTCTTCATGTTCTTCTTCTTCTTCTTCTTCTTTTTCTTCCACTTCTTCTTCCTCTTCTTCTTCCTCTACTATTTCTTCTTCTTCTTATTCTTCTCTTTCTTCTTCTTCTTCATCTCCTTCTTCTTCTTCATCTTCAATTATTTCTTCTTCGTCTTCTCCTTTTTCTACTTTTTCATCTTTTCTTCCTCCCTTCTTTTTGTTCTTCTTCTTTTTCTTCTTCATCTGTCTCTTCTTCTTCCTCCTCTTCTTCTTCTAGTTTTCCTCTTCATCTTCTTCTTCTTCTTCTTCTTCAACTTCTTCACTTTTTTCTTGTTCTTCTTTTTCTTCTTGCTCTTCTCTTTCGAATTCTTCTACTTCTCCTTCCCCTTCTTCTTTTTCCTCTTCTTCTTCTTCCTTCTCCACTTCTTTTTCTTTTTCTTCTTCTTCTTCTTTTTCTTCTTCTTCTTCTTCTTCTTCTTCCTTATATTCTTTATCTTCCACTTCTTCTTCTACTTCTTCCTCTTATTCTTTTTCTTCTTCTTCATCATCATCATCATCATCTTCTTCTTCTCCTTGTTCTTGTTCTTCTTCTTACTCCTCTTCTCCTTCTTCTCCTCCTCCTTTGTAATTCTTAATCCTTATTCCCTTATCCTTACTCTTTAATCTGACCCTTCCTAGTCTCTTATCTCTAAATTTGTAATCCTTAATCACTAATCTCTTATCTCTATTCCTCATTCCTTAATCCCTAATCCATCCTTAATCCATAATCCTTAATCCTTGATCCTAAATCTCTAATCCCTAATCTCTTAATCCTAACCTCTAATCCTTAAACCATAACCCCTAATGCTTAATCCCTAATCTATAACTCTTAATGCTAAATCCATAATTTCTAATCCCTAATCCATAATACTAAAACTCTATTCCTTAATACTTTATCCCTAATCTCTTATCTATAATCCTAAATCCCTAATCACTAATCTCTTGTCCTTTATCCTTAATATCTATTTCCTAATCCATAATTCAAAATCCTAAATCTCTAATCTCTTAGCCTTAGTATATAATCTCTTAACTCTTAATCCTTAATGCTAATCCTTAATCATTAATCCCTTCATCCCTAATCCTTAACCCTAATCCCTAGCCCTTAATCCTTCATCCTTATTACTTATACCATAATCCTTACCCCTTAATCCCTAATCCTTAATCATTAAACCCTAATCTCAAAACCCTAATTGATAATCCCTAATAACTAATTTTTAATCTCTAATCTGTAATGTCTAACCCTTAATCCCTAATACCTAATCCCATATCCCTCCCTCCTTAATACCTAATCCCTAACTCCTAATCCTTAATCTATAATCCATCTAATCTTTCTCTTCTCCTTCTTCTTCTGCTTCTTCTTCTTGTTCTTCTTCTTCATTTCCCTCTTCTTCTTCTACCACATCTTCCTTATGTTTCTCTTCTTCTTCTTCTTCTTCTACTTCTTATTCTTTTTGCATCATTATCATCATCTTATACTTCTTCTTCTTGTTCTTCTTGTTTGACTTCTTCTTCTTCTTCTTCTTCTACTTCTTCTTCCATACCCCCTTCTCCTCCTTTTTCTCCATTTTCTTATTTTCTAGTAATTCTTCTTTCTCTTCTACTTCTTCTTCATCTTCTTCATCTTACTCTTCTTCTTCTTCTTCTTCTTCTTCCTTTTACTCTTTTTCTTCTATTTCTTCTTCTTCTTCTTCTTCTTCTTCTGCTCCTTCTTCTCCTTCTCCATCTCCTTGTCTTTCTCATTCTCCTTCTCCTTCTCCATCTCTTTCTCCTTCTCCATCTCCTCCTCTATGTCCTCCTTCTCCTTCTACTTCTTCTTCCTCTTCTTTCTCTAATTCTTCTTTCTACTTTCTTTATTCTCCTTCCTTCTTCCTTCTTCCTTCTTCCTTCTTGCTTCTTCCTTCCACCTTCCTTCTTTCTTCTTCCTTCTTCTTTCTACTTTACTCTTTTTTATTTTCTTCTTTATTCTTTCTCACTTTCTTCTTCTACTACTACTTTTTCCTCTTCTTCTTCCCCTTCTTCTTCTTCTATCTTCCTCCTTCCACTTCTTATTCCTTATTTTCTTCCCTAATTTCAAATCCCTACTTCCTAACCCATAATGCTTAATCTCTAAACCTTAATCCCTAATTACTAATCCAAAATCTCTACTCGATTATCCCAAATCACTAAACTATAATACCTAATACTTTATCCCTCCCTTCCTAATCCCGAATCTGTAATACCTAATACCTAATCTCAAATCTCCAATCCCTCCCTCCCTATCCCATAGTCTGTACTCCTAATCCCCCATCTCTAATCCCTCACTCTTTAATCCCTAATCCCTAACCCACACTTAATAATCCCTAAACTGTAATCCATAATTGCTAACTCCCAAATCCCTAATCCTTAATCCCTTGCTCCCTAACCTTTAATTTGTATTTCTCGATACATAATCCTTAATCCTTCATTCCTTAATCCCCAACCACTAATACGTAATGCATCTCTTATTCCTCCTCCTCCTCCCCCTCTTCTTCTTCTTCTTTTTCTTCCTCTACTTCTTCTTCTTCCATATCTTCGTCTTATTCATCTTCCTCTTCTTCTTCTTCTTAACCATCCTCTTTTTCTTCTTCTTCTTCTTCCACATCTTCTTTTTCTTCTTCTTTTTCTTCTTTCACTTCTTCTACTACTTCTTCTTCTTCTTCTTCCTCTTCTTGTACTACGTCTCTGCTTCTTCCCCTTCTTCTTTTTCCACTTCTTCTTTTTCTTCTTCTTCTTCTTCTTCTTCTTCCTCTTCTTCTTCCTCTATTTGTTCTTCTTCTTCTTCTTTTTCTTCTTCCCCTTCTTCTTCCTCTTCTATTTCTTCCTCCTCCATTTCCTTCTTCATCTTCTTCTATTTCTTTTTCTTCTTTCTCTTCAACTTCTTCTTCTTCTTCTTCAATTTTTTCTTCCTCTCTTCTTCTTCTCCTTTCTCTCTTCTTCTTCTTCTTCTTCTTCTTTTTTCTCATCATCTTCATCTTCTTTTTCTACTTCTTCAACTTCTTGGCCTTCTTCTTCTTCTTCTTTCTCTTACACTTCTCCTTCTCATCCTTATTCTTCCTGTTCTTCTTCTTCCTCCTCTTCTTCTATTTTTTCTTCTTCTTCTTTTTAAACTTTTTCTTCTTATTCTTTTGCTTATTCTTCTTATTCTTTCTCTTGTTCCTCTTCTTCTTCTTCTTCTTTTTCTTCTTCTCCCTCATCATCTTCTTCTTTTTTTCTTCTTCTTTTTATTCCTTATTTTCTTCTTCTACTTCTTCCTCTTCTTCTTTGTCTTCCTCTTCTTCTTCTTCTTGTTCTTCGTCTTCTTCTTCATCATCTTCTTTTTTTTCTTCTTCTTCTCCTTGTTCTTCTTCTTCCTCCTCCTCTTCTTCTTCTACTTTTTCTTCATAATTCTTTATCGCCATTCTCTAATCCCAACTCCCTAATCCCTGTCTCCCTAATCTCCTCTCCCTAACACAGTAATCCTTAATCGATGCCTCCATAATCGCTAATCTCTAATCTCTATTCCCTAATCCCTAAACCTTAATCCTTAAATCCTAATCCATCTTTAATCTATAATGCCTAATTCTTAATCCTTAATCTCTAAATCCTAAACCCTAATCTCTAATACTTAATCCCTGATCTGTAATCTCTAATCTATAATCCAAAATATCGAAGCCCTAATTTTTAATCCCTAATCCTAAAACTGTAATCGCTAATACCTAATCCCTAATCTCTAATCCCTAATCTATATTCTGTACTCCTTAATCCATAATCTCTAATCCATTATCGCTAATCCTCAATTCCTAATCTGTAATCCAGAATCCCTTATTGCTAATCCTTAATCTTAATCTTAATCACTAAATCCCTAGTCTCTAATCTATAATCTTGAATCCAAAATCATTAATCACAAATCTCAAATCCTTAATCCCTAATCCTTTTTCCTTAATCCATAATCCTAAATCCAAAAACCCTAATTACCAATCCTTAATAATTAATCTCATAATCCTTAATCCTTAATCCCTAATCCCTAATCATTAATCCCTTCATCCTCATAACCTTAATTCATAATCCCTAGCCTTTAATCCCTTATCCCTATTACTTATTTCTTAATCCTTACTCCTTAATCCCTGATCTTTAATCCTTAAACCTTAATCCTTACTCCCTAATTAGTAATCTTTAAAAGTAAATTTTTAATCCCTAATCCATAATCCCTAACACCTAATCCCATATCCCTCCATTCTTAATCCTTAATCACTAATTCTTAACCCCTAATCCTTTTCTTCTTTTTTTTCTTCTACTTGTTCATTCTTCCACATCTTCTTCCTCCTTTACTTAATCCTTAATCCTTACTCCCTAATCCATAGTCCTTAATCCCTAAACCCAAATCCCTAGTTGCTAATCCAAAATCTCAAATCTTTAATCCTTAATTTGATAATCTATAATGGCTAATATCAAATCCTTACATTCTTAATCCACAATCTATAATCCCTAATACCTTATCTTTAATCACCAATCCCTCTCTCCTTAATCCGTAATCCATATTCCTTAATCCCTAATCCAACTTTCATAATCTCTCCCTCCTTAATCCCGAATACATAATCCCTCATTCTTAATCACTAATCCCTAAACCTTAATCCCTAATTGTTAACTCACAAATTCTTAATTCCTAATCCTTAATCCCTCTCTCATTAATCTTTAATCCATATTCTTTGATACCTAATCTCTAATCCTTTATTCCATAATCTCTAATCCTTAATCTCTAATTCATAATCCCTAACAGTTGATCCGTTATCTATTTCTTTTTCCACTTCTACTTCCACTTCTTCTTCTTCCTCTTCTTCTTCTTCTTCTTCCTATTCTTCTCCTTCCATATCTTCATCTTCTCGTTTTTCCCTTTCTTTCTCATCTTCCTCTTCTTTTTCTTCATCTTCCTCTTCCTCTTCTTCTTCTTCTTCTTCTTCTTCTTCATCTTTTTATTTTTCTCTTCTTCTTGTTCTTTTTGTCTTCTTCACCTTCCTTTTTCTTCTTCTTCTTCCTCTTCTTCTTTTTCCTCTTCATCTTCCTCTTCTTCTCCTTCTTCTTCAACTTTTCTCCTTCTCTTACTTCTTCTTCTTCTTACTCTTCTCCTTCTCTTTCCTCTTCTTCATCTTCTTCTTCTTCCTCTTCTTTTTCTTCTTCTTCTTTTTCCTCCACTTCTTCTTTTTCTTCTTCTTCTTATTCTTCTTCTTCTTCTTCTTCTTCATTTTCTTCTACTTCTTTTTCCTCTTCTTCTTCTTCGTCTTCTTCTTCTTCTTCATCATCATCTTCTTCTTCTTCTTCTTCATCATCTTCTCCTCCTTGTTGTTCTTCTTCTTCTTCCTCCTCCTCTTCTTCTTCTCCTCCTTCTTTGTAATCCTTAATCCTTATTCCCTTATCCCTACTCTTTAATCCCACCCTCTCTAGTCCCTTATCCCAAAATTTGTAATCCCTAATCACTAATCTCTTATCCTTATTTCTTAATCCTTAATCCTTAATCCATCTTTGATCCATAATCCTTAATCTTTAATCCTTAATCTCTAATCCTTAAACTCTAATCCATAATTTGTAATCTTTGAACTGTAATCCATAATACCTAATCCCTAATCCTTAATTCTTAATCAATATTCTATAATCCTAAATTATTAATTTCTAATCCCTAATCCTTAATCTTTAATTCTTAATCTTTAAATCCTAATCCCTAATACCTGATCCCTAATCTCTAATACATAATCTTGAATCCCAAATCCATAATCACTAATCTTTAATCCTTTATCCTTAATCTCTATTCCTTAACATATAATCCCAAATCCTAAACCCTTAATCTCCAATCTTTAGCAAGTAATCCCTTAATCCTTAATCCCTAATAATTAATCCTTTTGTCCCTAATCCTTAACCCTCATCCTTAATCCTTAATCTTTTATCCCTACTACTTATTCATTAACATTTACTCCCCAATCGCTAATCCTTAATGATTAAACCCTAATCCCTAAAGCCTAATTGGTAATCCATAATCCCTAATTGTTGAATCTCTAATCAGTAATTCCTAATCCTTAATCCTTAACTACTAATCCTATATCCCTCCCTCCTTAGTCCCTAATCCATAAACCCTATCCCCTAATCCTTAATCCTTAATCCTTAATCCATCTCTTCTTCCTCTTCTTCCTCTTCTTCCTCTCCTTCTTCTTCTTCTTCCTCTTCTCCTTCTACTTCTTCTTCTTCCACTTCTTCTTCTTCTTCCTCTTCTTCCTTCTTCTTCTTCATTATCTTCCTCTTCTTCTTCTTCTTCCTTGTCTTCTTCATCTTCTTCCCCTTCTTTTACTTCTTCCTTCTCCTCTTCTTCCCTTTCTTCTTTTTCACCATTTTCTTCTTTTCATGTAGTTTTTCTTCCTATTCTTCTTCCTCTTCTACCTCCTCCTCATCTTCCTCATCTTACTCTTCTTCTTCTTCTTCTTTTTCCTTAGATTCTTCTTCATCTTCATCTTCTTCTTCTTCTTCCACTTCTTCTATTCTTCTTCTTCTTCCTCTACTTCTTCTTCTTCTTTTACTCCTCCTTCTCCTTCTCCTTAACTTTCTCATTCTCCTTCTCCTTCTTTTTCTCTTTCTCATTGTCCTTCACCTTCTCCTTCACCTTCTCCTTCTCCTTCTCCTTCTTTTTGTCCTCCTTCTCCTTCTTTTTGTCCTCCTCCTCTACGTCCTCCTTCTTCTTCTCCTTTGTCTTTTTCTTTTTCTTCTTCTTCTTCTTTCTTCTTTCTTCTTTCTTCTTTCTTCTTTCTTCTTCCTTCTTTCTTCTTCCTTCCACCATCCTACTTCCTTCTCCCTTCTTCTTTCTTCCTTCTTTATTCTTTCTTATTTCTTCTTTATTCTTCCTCTCCTTCTTCCTCTTCTTCTTCTTCAACAACTTTTTCCTCTTATTCTTCCTTCTTGCACTTCTTCTTCCTTATCTTCTTCCATAATCCCTAGTGCTTACTTCTTAATCCATAATACTTTAGCCCTAAATTATAATGCCTAATACCTAATCCCTCCCTCCCAAATCCCCAATATATAATCCCTAACACATAATCTCTAATCCCCAATCCCTCCATCCCTTACTAGTAATCTATATTCCCTACTCCCAAATCTCTAATCCCTCTCGAATTAATCTCTAATGTCTAATCCCTAACCCATAACCCATAATCCCTAAACCTTAATCCCTAATTGCTAACTCCTAAATCCCTAATATCTCCCTCCCTAATCTTTAGTTTGTATTCCCAGTTACATAAACCCTAATCTTTCATTCCTTGATCTCTAATCTCTAATCCCTAACCACAAATCCCTAATCCTCTTCCCCTTCTACTACTTCTTCCTCCTCCACCTCCTCTTCTTCTTCTTCTTCTTCTTCATTATCTTCATCTTCTTTTTCTTCCTCTTCTTTCGCATCTTCCTCTTCTTCTTCTTCTTAATCCTATTCTTCTACATCTTTTCTTCTTCTTCCACTTTTTCTTCTTCTTCTTCTTCATCGTCTTCTTTTCTTCTAGTACTACTTCTACATCCCCACTTCCTCCTCTTCCTCTTTTTCCTCTTCTTTTTCTTCTTCTTCTTCTTCTTCTTCTTTTTCTTCTTGTTCTTATTCTTGTTCTTGTTCTTGTTATTGTTCTTGTTCTTATTCTTCTTCCTCTTTTTCTTCCTCTACTTCTTCTTCTTCTTCTTCTTCTTCTTCGTTTTCTTCCTCACCATCCTCTTCTTCTTCTTCTTCTTAATCTTCTTCTTCTTCTTCTTCTTCCACTTCTTCTTCTTCTTTTTCTTCTTCTTCTTCTTCTTCTTCTTCTTCTTCCACTTCTTCATCTTCCTATTTTTCCTCTTCTTCTTCTTCTTCTTTTTCTTCTTCTTCTTCTTCTTCTTCTTCTTCTTTTTCCTCTTCTTCTTCCTCTACTTCTTCCTCTTCTTCTTCTTCTTCTTCTTCTCCTTCTCCTTCTTCTTCCTCTGTTTCTTCTACTTCTTCTTCTTCTTCTTCTATTCCTCCTCCTTCTTCTCCTTCTTCTTCTTCTTCTTCTTCTTTTATTTCTTCCTCTTCTTCTTCTTCCTCTTTGTCTTCTCCTCCTACTTCTTCATCTTTTTCTTCCTCTGTTCTGCTAGTTCTTCTTCCTCATCTTCCTCTTCTTCTTCTCTTTCTTCTTCTTCTTCAACTTCTTCACCTTCTTCTTCTTCTTCCTCTTACTCTTCTCCATATCATTCTTCTTCTTCTTCTTCTTCTTCTTCTTCCTCCTCTTCTTCTTCTTCTTCTCTTTCTTCTTCCTTCTCTTCGTCTTCTTTTTCTTCTTCTTCTTCTTCTTCTTACTCTTCTCACTCTTCTTCTTATTCTTCTTCTTCTTCTTCTTCTTCTTCCACTTCTTCTTCTTTTTCTTCTTCTCCCACTTCTTCTTTTTCTTCTTCTTCTTCTTCTTCTTCTTCTTCTTCTGCTTCCTTATTTTCTTCTTCTTCATCTTCATCCTCTTCTTCTTCGTCTTCCTCTTCTTCTTCTTTTATTTCTTCTTCTTCTTTTTCTTTTTCTTCTTCTACTTCTACTTGTTGTTGTTCTTCTTCTACCTCCTCCTCTTCTTCTTCACCTTCTTCTTCTTAATCCTTAATCCTTATTCCCTAATCCCTACTTCTTTACCCCTCCCTCTTTAATCTCTTATCCCTAAATTTGTAATCCCTAATCTATGCCTAATCACTAATCCCTAATCTCTATTCTTTAATCCCCAAACTCTAATCCTTAATCCCTTATTTTTAACCTATCCTTAATCCATAATGCCTAATCCTTAATAACTAATATCTAATCCATTGTCTCTAAACCCAAATGCTTAATCTCTAATTCCTAATCCCTAATCCCTAATCTATAGTCCATAATGTTGAATCCCTAATTTCTAATCCCTAATTTCTAACCTTAAATCCCTAATCTTTAAACCCTAATCCCTAATACTTGATCCGTAATCTTTAATCCTTAATCTATAATCCAAATTTCTTAATCCATAACATCTAGTCCCTTATCCCTAATTCTTAATTCTTAATCCCTAATCCTTTATCCCTAATCTCTAATCTTAATCCTAATCACTTAATCTCTACTCCCTAATCCCTAATCCCTAATCTCCAATCCATAATCTTGAATCCTAAATCAGAAACCACTAATCTCCAATTCTTAATCCCTAATCTCTATTCTCTTATCTAGAGTTCCAAATCCTAAAACCCTAACCACCAATCCTTAATAATTAATCTTTTAATCCTTAATCCATAATACTTAATCCCTAAACATTTATCCATTCATCCCAAATCCATAACCTTAATTCATAATCCCTAATCCTTTATCCATTATCCTATTACTTATTTCTTATTTCTTAATCCTTAATCTCGAATCCCTAATTGATAATCCTTAATCTCCATTCCATAATCCCTAATCTGTATTCCACAACACCTAATCCTATATCCCTCCATTCTTAATCCTTAATCACTAATTCTTAACCCTTAATCCTTAATCCCTAATCCTTTTCTTCTTCCTCTTCTTTTACTTCTTCCTTCTTCCACTTCTTCTTCCTCCTCCTCTTCTTCTTCTTCTTCATCTTCTGCTTCTACTTCATCATCATCTTCTTCTTCTTTTTCTTCCAGTTCCTCTCCTTCTTCTTCTTCTCCTTCTTCCTCTTTTATTTCTTTTATTTTTCTACTTCTTCTTCTTCTTCTCCTTCTTCTTCTTCATCTATTTCTCCTTATTCTTTGTCTACATCTTTTTCTTCCTCTCTTCTTGTTGTTCTTCTTCTTTTTCTTCTCACCTTCTTCTTCTTCTTCTTCTTCTTCCTCTTCTTCTTCTTCTTCTTCTTCTTCTTCCTTTCAACTTCTTCACCTTACTCTTCTTCTTCTCCTTCTTCTTACTCTTCTCCTTCTCATTCTTCTTCTTCTTCTTCTACTTCTTCTTCCTCTTCTTTTCTTCTTCTTCTTCTTCTTCTTCTTCTTCCTCTACTTCTTTTTCTTCTACTTCTTCTTTTTCTTCTTCTCCTTCTTCTCCTTCTTTTTCTTCTTCTTCTCCATCTTGCTCTTCTTCTTCTTCTTCTTCTTCTTCTTAATCTTCTTCTTCTTCTTCTTCATCATCATCTTCTTCTCCTTATTCTTCTTCTTCTTCTTCTTCTTCTTCTTTTATGTCTTCTTCGTAATCCTTAATCCATATTCTCTAAACCTTACTCCTTAATCCTTCCCTCCCTAATCTCTTATCCCCAAATTTGTAATCCCTGACCTAATGCTTCCTAATCACTAATCCTAAAGCCTTATTCCCTAATCCCTAAACTCTAATCCCTAATCTCTAATCCATCTTTAATCCATAATCCCTTATCCGTAATCCCTAAACTGTAATCCTTAATCTCTAGTCCTTCAACCCTAATCTTTAACACATAATCCCTAACCGTTAATTCTTAATCCATAATTTATAATCTAAAATCTTTAAACTCTATTTCCTAGTCCCTAATTTGTAATCCTGAATACTCTTTCCTCTTCTTCGTCATCCTCCACTTCTTCTTGTTGTTATTGTTATTCTTCTTCTTTTTCATCTTCTTCTTCTTCTGCTTCATCATCTTCTACTTGTTCTTCTTCGTCTTTATCTTTTTCTTCTTCTTCTTCTCCTCCTTCGTCTTCTTCTTCTTCTTCTTCTTCTTCTTTATGTTCTTGTTGTTCTTCTTCTTCTACTACAACAACTTCCTCTTCTCTTCTTCTTCTTCTTCTTTTTCTTCTTCTTCTTCCTCTTCTTCTTCTTCCGTTTCCTCTTCTTCGTTCTCTCTTTCTTCTTCTTTTTTTTCTTCTTTTTCTGATTCTTATTCCTCTTCTTCTTCTTCTTCTTCTTTTTCTACTTCTATTTCTTCCTCTTCTTCTTCTTCTTCTTCTTCATCATCTTCTCCTACTTCTTCTCCTCTTCTTTCTCCTTCTAATTGTCCTTCTCCTTCTCCTTCTTTGTGACCTTCTCCATCTCCTACTCCTTCTCCATCTACTTCTTCTTCTCTTTTTGCTTCTCCCTCTTCTCCTTCCACTTCTTCTTCTTCCTCTTCTTCTTCAATTTTCTTTCTTTCTTTTTCTTTCTTCTTTCTTCTTCCTTCCTCCTTCTTGCTTCTTCCTTCTGCTTTGCTTCTTTCTTCTTCTTTCTTTCTTCTTCTTTCTTCGTTCTTCTTTCTTATTTGTTCTTCCTCTTCTTCTTCCACTTCTTTTTCTTCTTCTTTTTCCTCTTCCTCTTCCTTCCCTTTTTCTTCTTCTTCCTTCTAACTTTTCCCTTCTTCCTTCTTTCTTCTTCTTTCTTCCTTCTTATTCTTCTTGCTTCCTCCTTTCTTCCTTCTCCCTGTTCCCTAATCCCTAATCCCTAATCTTGAATCCTTAACCCATAATCCTTAATCCCTAATCATTTATCCTTAATCGATAATCTATAAACCCTAATCACTAATACCTAATTCCTAATCCTTAATCCCTAACATGTATAATGTATAATCCTTAATCTCTAACCTCTAATCTATAATCCATAACCTCTATTCCCTAATTTTTAAACCCTAATCTGTAATACCAAATTATTAACCCTTAACTTCTAATCTATAATATATAATTCTTAATCTCGAATCTCTAATACCGAATCTCTAATCCATAATCATAATCCTAATCCTTAATGGCTAACACTTAATCCTACATCTCGAATCCCAACACACTAATATTTAATTCATAATTCCTATTCCTTAATCTGCAATCGTTAATCCCAAATTCCTAATCTTTAATAATTAATCCCATAATCTTTAATTCTTAATCCCTAAACTATAATCCTTAACCATTATTCTCTTCATCTCTAATTTTTAATCCCTAATTCCTATTTCTTATTCCCAAATGCTAACTCATTAATCAATAATCCTTAATTTTATAACCATAATATCTAATTACTAATCCATAATCCCTCTTGCCTAATACCTAATCCCTTCGTCCCAAATCCCTAACCACCAATCCCTAACACCTCTCTAATCCCCAATCCCTACCTCCCTAATCCGTAATCCATATTCCTTAATCCCCAACCACTCCTCCCTAATCTGTAATCCCTAATCACTAACCCTTAATCCCAAATACATTTCTTCATCCTCTTCTTCTTTTTCTTCTTCTTCTTCTTCCGCTTCTTCAACTTCTTCTTCTTCTTCATCTTTTGCTTCTTCATCCATATTTTCTTCTTCTTCTTCTCCCTCTTCTTCCTCATCTTCCTCTTCCTCTTCTTCTTCTTCTTCTTCCTTTTCTTCTTCTTCCATTTCTTCTTCTTCTTCTTCTTCTTCTTCATCTTCTTCTTCTTCTTCTTCTTACTCTTCTTCTTCTCCTCCTCCTTCTTCTTTTCTTGTTCTTCTTCTTCCTCTTATTCTTCTTCTTCTTTTCCTTGTTCTTCTTCTCCTTCTACTTCTTCTTCTTATTCCTCTTCTTCTTCTTCTTCTTCTTCTTCTTCTTTTTCTTTGCCTTCACCCTCTCTTTCTTCTTCCCCTTCTCCTTCTCCTTGTGTTTCTTGTTCTGCTTCTCCTTCTCCTTCTCCTTCTTTATTTACTACTCCTTCTCCTTCTCCTTCTCTTTCTTCTTCTCCATCTCCTTCACATTCCTCTTCTCCTTCTCCTTCTCCTTCACCTTCTCCCCTACCTTCTCCTAATCCTCCTTCTCCTTTTCCTTGTACTTCTTCTTCTTCCTCTTCTTCTTCTTGTTCCTTCTTTCTTCTTTCTTCTTTTTTCTTTCAACTTTCTTCCTTCTTCTTCCTTCTTCCTTTCTCTTTTTTCCATCTTCCTTCCTCCTTCCTTCTTCCTTCTTCATTCTTTCATCTTCCTTTTCTTTATTCTTTCTCATCTTCTTCTTCTTCTTCCTCCTCTTCTTCTTCCTCATCATGATCTTCATTGCCTCCTTCTTAAACTTCTTCTTTTGCTTCTTCTTCTTCTTCCTCTTCTTCTTCTTACACATCTTCTTCTTCTTCTTCCACTTCTTCTTTTCTTGTTCTTCTTCAACCTCTTCTTCTTCTACTTGTTGTTGTTCTTTTTCTTCTACTTCTTCTACTTCTAATTCTTCCAAATCTTCTTTGTCTTCTTCATCTTCTTCTTCTTCACCTTCTTCTTCCACTTTTTCTTTTTCTTCTTCTACTATTCCATCTTCTTCTTCTTCTTCTTCTTCTTCTACTTCTCATTCTCATTCTCCTTCTCCATCTTCTTCAACTTCCTCTTCTATTTCTCCTTCACCTTTTCCTTCTCCATCGCCTTCTCCTCCTCCTTCCACTCACCCTGCTCCTTTTCCTTCTCCCTTTTCTTCTTCTTTTTCTTCGTTCTTTCTTCTTCCTTTTTTTATTCTTTCTACTTTCTTCTTTCTTCCTCCTTGCTTCTTCCTTCCTCCATCCTTCTATAATCTTCCTTCTTCTTTCTTCTTTATTCTTCCCCTTCTTCTTCCTCTTTTTCCTTTTCTTCTTCCTCTTCTTCATCTCCATCATCATCTTCTTCTTCTTCTTTGTCTTCTTCATCTCCTTCTTCTACCTCATCATCTTCTACTTCTTCCTCTATGTCTTCTTATATTGTTCTTCTCCTTCCTCTTCTTCTACCTCTTGTGCTTCTTCTGCTTCTTCATCATCATCATTATCATCTTCTTCCTCTATTTCTTTTGCTTCTTCTTCTTCTTCTTCTTCTTTTTCTTCTTGTTCTATTTCTCCTTTTTCTTCTCCTTCTCTTTCTCCTTCTCATTCTCCTTCTCCTTGTCCTTCTCTATCTCTTATTCCTTCTCCTTCTCTTTCTCCTTCTACATCTCCTTCACCTTCCCCTTCTCCTTCTCCTTCTCCTTCTCCTTCACCTTCTCTTCATTGTCCATCTCCTTTTCAATCTCCTTCTTTTTCTTCTACTTCTTCTTAAATCTTTCTTATTTCTTCTTTCTTCTTTCTACTTTCTTCTTTATTATTTATTCTTCTTTCTTCCTTCTTGCTTCTTCCTTCCTCCTTCCTTCTTCTTTCTTCCTTCTTTCTTCTTCTTTCTTTTTTATTCTTTCTCTTCTTCTTCCTCTTCTTTTTCTACTTTTTTTTCTTCTTTTTCCTCTTCTTCTTCTTTTTTCTTCCTTCTTCTCTCTTCCATATTCTTTCTTCCTTCATCTTCTTCTTCTTTCTTTCTTCTTCCATCTTCCTTGTCCCTAATCCTTAATCCCTAATTCTTAATGCCTAATCCATCCTTATACTTTAATCCATAACTACTAATCACAAACCTCTAATCTCTAAACTCAAAACCTTCACCCCTAACAACTAATCCCTAAAATTTAATCAATAATTCCTCATCTTTAATTCATAATATCTTTTTTTTAATCACAAATTCCTAATCACTAAACCATAATCCTTTTTCTAATTCTAATCCTACTCCATAATCTCTAGTACTTAATCTCTAACGTTAAATCCTACATCTCGAATCACTGATGCCTAATTCCTAATCCTTAATCCCTATTCTTTAATCCTTAATCTCTAATATCTAATCCTTAAAAATTAATCATCTACCTCTTCTTCTTCCTCCTCCTTTTCTTCTTCCACTTCTTCTTCTTCTTCTTCTTTGTCTTCTCATTCTTCTTCTGTCTCATCTTCTTTTCCTCATCTTCCTTCTCTTCTTCCTCTTCTTCTTCTTCCTCTTTATTTTCTTCCTCTTCTTCTTCCTCTTCTTCTTCTTCTTCTTCTTCTTCCTCTTCTTCTTCTTCCTCTTCTTCATCTTCCTCTTCTTCATCTTCTTCTTCTTCTTCTTCCACATCTTCTTCTTCTTCTGCTTCTTCTTCCTCTTCCTCTTCCTCTTCTTCTTCTTCTTCTTCGTCTTCCCTATCTTCTTCTTCTTCTTCGTCTTCCCTATCTTCTTCTTCTTCTTCTTATTATTTTTCCTCTCTTTCTTCCTCTTCTTCTTCTTCTTCATCTTCTCATTATTCTTCTTCTTCTTCTTATTCTTGCTTTTCTTCTTCTTCTTCTTCTTCTTCTTCTTCTATTTTTCTTCCTCTTCTTCCTGTTCATGTTCTTATTCTTGTTCTTCTTCTATTTCCTCTTCTTCTTCCCTTTCTTTTTCTTCTTCATTTTCTTCTTCTTCTTCCGCTCCACCTATTTCTTTGACTTCTTCTTTTTCTTCTTCTATTTCTTCTTCTTCTTCTTCTCTTTTTCTCCCTCTTATTTTTTTGGTTTTGTCCTTCTTCTTCTTCTTATTCTTCCACTTCTTCTTCACCTTTTTTCATCATCTTCTTCTTCTCTTACTTCTTTGACTTCTTCTTCTTCTTTCTCCTCTTCTTCTTCTTCTACTTCAACTCCTTCTACTTCTTCTTCTCTTATTCCTCCTTCTTCTTCTTCTAATTCTTCTTCTTCTTCTTCTTGTTCTTCTTCTTCTCCTCCTCCTTCTTTTACTTCATCTTCTTCTTCTTCTTCTTCTTCTACTTCTTCTTATTCTTGTCCTTCTACTTCTTCTTTTACTTCTTCACCTTCTACTTCTTCTTCTTCTTCTTACTCTTCTTCTTCTTGTTATTCTTCTTCATCATCTTCATCTTCTTGCTCTTCTACTTCTTCTTCTTTTTCTTCTTCTTCTTCTTCTTCTTCTTCTTTTTCTTTGATTTCCCCTTCTTCTTCTTCAACCTATTCTTCCTCTTCTTCTTCTTCTATTACTTCTTCTTTTTCTTCATCTTCTTCTTCTTCATCATCTTCATCATCATCTTCCTCTTCTTCTTCTTCTTCTTCTTCTCCTTCTTCTTCTTCTTCTTCTACTACTACTACTTCATCTTCTTCTTCTTCTTCTACCTTTTCATCATCTTCTTCTTCTTCTTTGACTTATTCTTCTACTACCTCTTCTTCTACTTCTTCTCATTCTTCTTTATCTTCTCCTTCTTTTTTTTCCTTTTCTTCTTCTTATTCTTATTCTTCTTCCTCTTCTTTCTCTTCTTTTTTATCTTCTTCTTCTTCCCTTCTTCTTTTTGTTCCTCTCCTTCTTTTTCTTCTTCATCATAATCATAATCATCAACATCATCATCTTCTGCTACTTCTTCTTCTGTGCTTCTTCTTCTGCTTCTTTCTCTTCATCCACTTCTTCTTCTTGATCTTCTTTTTCTCTTGCTTCTTCTTCTTTTTCTTCGACTTCGTCTTCTCCGTCTTCTTCTTCATCTTCTTCTTCGTCTTCCCCTTTTGCTCCACTTCTTACTCTTCTTCCACTTCTTCTTCATCCTCTTCTACTTGTACTTCTTCCACATCTTTTTCTTCCTCTTCTCCTTCTTCTACTCTACTTCTTCTTCTTCTTCTTCATGTTATTCTTTCTTTTCTTCTTCTTCTTCTTCTTTTTCTTGTTCTTATTTTTCGTCATCTTCATCCTCTCCCTCTTCTTGTTCTTCTTCTTCATCTTCCTGCACATCTTCTTGTACTTCTTTTTCCTTTTCTTCCCCTTCTTTCTCAACTTCTTCTTCTTTTTCTTCTTCCTCTTCCTCATCATCATCTTCTTCTTCATCATCATCTTCTTCCTCCTCTTCATCCTCTTCTTTCTCATCATGTTCTTCTTCTTTGTCATCCTCTAGTCCTCACCTTTCTTCACTTCTTCTTCATC
>JAIUJO010001755.1:137500-140000 GCA_023846275.1 Vanilla planifolia
TCTTCTTCTTCTTCATCTCTACTTCTTCTACTTCTTCTTCTTCTTCTTCTTTTACCTCCTCTTCTTCTTCATTTTCTTTTCTTCTTCTTCATCTTTCCCTATGTCTTCTTCTTCTACTACTTCTTTTTCTTCTTCTTCTTATCATTATTACTATCATTCATCTTCTTCTTTTACTTCTTTTTATTCTTCTTCTACTACTACTACCTTTTCATGTTCCTCTTCTTCTACTTCTTGTTCTTCTTTTTTTATTTCTTCTACTTCTACTTCTTCTTTTTCTTCTTCTTCTTTAGTCCTTATCCCTATTCTTTAGTCCCTAATCTTTAAGATCTAATCTCTTAATCTATTATGCCTATCCCTAATCCTTAATCCTTTATCCTGAATCCTTAATTTCTAATCATGAATCCATACTCCCAAAATCTTAATCCCTAATTTTTAATCCTGAATCACTAATCACTAATCCTTAGTTTTTTCATCATGTAATCCCTTATTCATAATCCTTAATCCTTGTTGTTTAATCCCTTATCCCTAAATTCAAAATCCCCAATCACCAAACCCTTATTGTTACCACTAATCCCTAATTCATAATCTATAATTTCTAAACCTTAATCCCTAATACCTATTCCTTAATCCTTAATTCTTAATTTCTAATCCCTATCTTTCTAATTATTTTTTCCTAATCCCTAATACCTAATCATTAATCCTTAAGCCTACCCATCATAATCCATAATTCTTCACTTTCTTCTTTTACTACTTCCTCTACAAATTCTTCTTCTTCTTCTACTTCATATTCTTCCTCTTCCTCTTCTTCTTCTTTCTCTTCTTTTTCTTCTTTAACCTCTTCTTCTCGTTCCTCTTCTTCTTTTTCTTTCCCTTCTTGTTCTTTTTCTACTTCTTCTCCATCTTCTTTTTCTTTTGTTTTTCTTCTTCTTCTTCTTCTTGTCCTTCGTTTTCTTCTCCTTCTTATTGCTCTTCTTTTTTTCCTCTTCTTCTCTCTATTCTTCCTTATCTTCTTCTTCATCTACATTTTCTTCTTCCTCTTCTTCTTCCTTTTCCACTTCTTCTTCTTCCTCTTCATCTTATTCTTCTTCTTCATCATCTTCCCCTCAGCTTCCACTTCTTCTCTCTATTCTTCCTTATCTTCTTCTTCTTCTTCTTCTTCTTCATTTTCTTCTTCCTCTTCTTCTTCTTTTTCCACTTCTTCTTCTTCCTCTTCATCTTCTTCTTCTTCTTCATCTTCTTCCCCTCAGCTTCCTCTTCTTTTTCATCATCATCTTCTTCTTCTTCTTCTTCTTTTTCTACTTCTTCTTCTTCCTCCTCTTCTTCCTTTACTTCTGTTTCTTCCTCTTCTTCTTCTTCTTCTTCTTCCTTTTCTACTTCTTCTTCATCCTCCTCTTCTTCCTTTACTTTTGTTTCTTCCTCTTCTTCTTTTCCTTCTTCTTCCTCTTCTTCTTCTTCTTCTTCTTCTTCTTATTCCTCTTCTTCTTCTTCTTCTTCTTCTACTTCATCATCATCATCTTCTTCTTCTTCTTCCTTTTCTATTTCTTGTTCTACTTCTCTTCTTCTTCTACTTCTTTTTCTTATTCTTCTTCTTCTTCTTCTACTTCTCTTTCCTAAAAATCTTCATCTCCTTCTTATTCTTTTTCCTCTTCTTCTTCTTCTTCTTCTTCATTTTCTTCTTTTTCTCTCCTCTTTTTCTTCCTTCACTTTTCCTTATGCTTCTTCTTCCTTTTCTTCTTCTTCTTCATCATCATCTTCTTCTTCTTCTTCCTCTTCTTCTTATACTCTTCTTCATCATCATTTTCTTCTTCTTCTTCCTCTTCTTTTTATACTCTTCTTCTTCATCATCTTCTTCTTCTTCTTACTCTTCTTATTCTCTTCCTTCTTTGATTACTTCTTCTTCTACTTCGTCATCTCCTTCTTCTTCATCTTCTTCTTCTTCTACTTCTTCTTTTCTTCTTCACCTTCTTCTTCCTCATCTTCTTCTTCTTCCTCCCCTTCTTCTTCTTCTTTTTTTTCTTCTTCTTCTTCTTCTTCTTCCTCCTCTTCTTCTTCTTCTTTTTCTTCTTCTTCTTCTTCTTCTTCTCTTTTTACTTCTTTTTCATCATCATCATCATCATCTTCTTCTTCTTCTTACTCCTCTTCTTCTTCTCTCCTTCTTCTTCTCTTTTTCTTCCTTCTCTTTTCCTTATTCTTTTTCTTCCCCTCCTTCTTCTTCTTCCTCTTCTTCTTGCCCTCTTCTTCTTCTTCTTCTTCTTTTTCTTCTTCTTCTTCTTCTTCTTCTTCTTCTTTTTCTTTGATTTCCCCTTCTTCTTCTTCAACCTATTCTTCCTCTTCTTCTTCTTCTATTACTTCTTCTTTTTCTTCATCTTCTTCTTCTTCATCATGTTCATCATCATCTTCCTCTTCTTCTTCTTCTTCTTCTTCTCCTTCTTCTTCTTCTTCTTCTACTACTACTACTTCATCTTCTTCTTCTTCTTCTACCTTTTCATCATCTTCTACT
>JAIUJO010001755.1:147500-155000 GCA_023846275.1 Vanilla planifolia
TCTCTAATCTTTAATCCTAATCTCTAATGCCAAATCCTTAATCCCTACCCCTCTAATCCCTAACCCCCAATCCTTATTTAAAAATTATTAATCCCTAAGAACACCCTCTCGAATCCATGTTCCATCTTCCATCTTCTTGTTCCCCTTCTGCTTCCTTTTCTTCTTCTTCTTCTTCTTCTACATCTTCTTTTCTTTCTTCTTCTACTTCTTCTTCTTCCTCCTCCTCTTCTTCTTTGTCCTTTTTCTTCTTCGTCTTCTTCTTTTCTCCCTCTTCTTCTCATTCTTTTTCTTCTTGTTCATCATCTTCTTCTTCTTCTTCTTTTCTTCTTCCTCTCCCTCCTCCTCATCATCATCATTATCTTCTTCTTCTTCATCTTCTTCCTCTTCTTCTTCTTCTTCTACTTCTTCTTCTTCTTCTTCTTCCTCTTCTTCTTTTCTTCTTGTTCTTTCTTTTCTTTCCCTTCTCCTTTTTCTTGTTCTTTGTCTTCTTCCACTTCTTCTTCTTCTTCTTCTTCTTCTTCTCCTTCTTCTTCCTCTTCTTCTTCTTCTTCCTCCTCATCTACTTCTTCTTCTTCATCCTCTTCTCTTCATCTTCCTCATCTTCATCTTCTTCTTCTTATTCCTTTTCCTCTTCTTCTTCTTCTTCCTCTTCTTCTTCATCTTCTTCTTCTTCTTCCAATTCTTCAACTTCTTCTACTTCCTCTTCTTCTTCATCTTCTTATTCTTCTTCTTCTTGTTCTTCTTCTTCTTCTTCTTCTTCTTCTTCTTAAAGATCTTCTTCTTTTTCTTCTTCTTCTTCTTCTTCTTCTTCTTCTTCTTCTTCTTTATTTTCTTCTTCTTCTTCATCTCTACTTCTTCTACTTCTTCTTCTTCTTCTTCTTCTTCTTTTACCTCCTCTTCTTCTTCATTTTTCTTTTCTTCTTCTTCATCTTTCCTTATGTCTTCTTCTTCTACTACTTCTTTTTCTTCTTCTTCTTATCATTATTATTATCATTCATCTTCTTCTTTTACTTCTTTTTATTCTTCTTCTACTACTACTACCTTTTCATGTTCCTCTTCTTCTACTTCTTGTTCTTCTTTTTCTATTTCTTCTACTTCTACTTCTTCTTTTTCTTCTTCTTCTTTAGTCCTTATCCCTATTCTTTAGTCCCTAATCTTTAAGATCTAATCTCTTAATCTATTATGCCTATCCCTAATCTTTAATCCTTTATCCTGAATCCTTAATTTCTAATCTTGAATCCATACTCCAAAAATCTTAATCCCTAATTTTTAATCCTGAATCACTAATCAGTAATCCTTAGTTTTTTAATCATGTAATCCCTTATTCATAATCCTTAATCCTTGTTGTTTAATCCCTTATCCCTAATTTAAAAATCCCCAATCACCAAACCCTTGTTGTTACCACTAATCCCTAATTCATAATCTATAATTTCTAAACCTTAATCCCTAATACCTATTCCTTAATCCTTAATCCTTAATTTCTAATCCCTATCTGCCTAATTATTTTTTCCTAATCCCTAATACCTAATCTTTAATCCTTAAGCCTACCCATCATAATCCAAAATTCTTCACTTTCTTCTTTTACTACTTCCTCTACAAATTCTTCTTCTTCTTCTTCATATTCATCCTCTTCCTCTTCTTCTTCTTTCTCCTCTTTTTCTTCTTTAACCTCTTCTTCTCGTTCCTCTTCTTCTTTTTCTTTTTCTTCTTGTTCTTTTTCTCCTTCTCCATCTTCTTTTTTTTTGTTTTTCTTCTTCTTCTTCTTGTCCTTCGTTTTCTTCTCCTTCTTATTGCTCTTCTTTTTTTCCTCTTCTTCTCTCTATTCTTCCTTATCTTGTTCTTCTTCTTCATTTTCTTGTTCCTCTTCTTCTTCCTTTTCCACTTCTTCTTCTTCTTCCTCTTCATCTTCTTCTTCTTCTTCATCTTCTTCCCCTCAGCCTCCTCTTCTTCTCTCTGTTCTTCCTTATCTTCTTCTTCTTCTTCTTCTTCTTCTTCTTCATTTTCTTCTTCCTCTTCTTCTTCTTTTTCCACTTCTTCTTCTTCTTCCTCTTCATCTGCTTCTTCTTCTTCATCTTCTTCCCCTCAGCTTCCTCTTCTTTTTCATCATCATCATCTTCTTCTGCTTCTTCTTCTTCTTCCTTTTCTACTTCTTCTTCTTCCTCCTCTTCTTCCTTTACTTCTGTTTCTTCCTCTTCTTCTTTTCCTTCTTTTTCCTCTTCTTCTTCTTCGTCTTCTTCTTATTCTTCTTCTTCTTCCACTTCATCATCATCCTCTTCTTCCTCTTCTATTTCTTGTTCTACTTCTCTTCTTCTTCTACTTCTTTTTCTTATTCTTCTTCTTCTTCTCCTACTTCTCTTTCCTAAAAATCTTCATCTCCTTCTTATTCTTTTTCCTCTTCTTCTTCTTCTTCTTCATATTCTACTTTTTCTCTCCTTCTCTTTTTCTTCCTACACTTTTCCTTATGCTTCTTCTTCATTTTCTTCTTCTTCTTCTTCTTTTTCTTCTTCTTCTTCCTCTTCTTCTTATACTCTTCTTCATCATCATCTTCTTCTTCTTCCTCTTCTTCTTATGCTCTTCTTCTTCATCATCTTCTTCTTCTTCTTACTCTTCGTATTCTCTTCCTTCTTTGATTACTTCTTCTACTACTTCTTCATCTCCTTCTTCTTCATCTTCTTCTTCTTCTACTTCTTCTTTTCTTCTTCACCTTCTTCTTCCTCATCTTCTTCTTCTTCCTCCCCTTCTTCTTCTTCTTTTTTTTCTTCTTCTTCTTCTTCTTCTTCCTCCTCTTCTTCTTCTTCTTTTTCTTCTTCTTCATCTTCTTCTTCTTCTCTTTTTTCTTCTTTTTTATCATCATCATCATCTTCTTCATCTTCTTCTTCTTCTACTTCTTCTTCTCTCCTTCTTCTTCTCTTTTTCTTCCTTCTCTTTTCCTTATTCTTTTTCTTCCCCTTCTTCTTCTTCTTCTTGCCCTCTTCTTCTTCCTCTTCTTCTTCTTCTTCTACTTCTTCATACTCTTCTTATTCTCCTCTTTCTTTGATTACTCCTTCTGCTTTGTCCTCATCTTCTTCTTCATCTTCTTCTTCTTCTTCTTCTTCTCCTTCATCTTCTACTTCTTCTTCTCCTCCTTTTTCTTCTTCTTCTTCTTCTTCTATGACTTATAATTCTTCTTCTTCTTCTTCTACTTCTACTTCTTCTTCTTCTACTTCATCTTCTTCTTCTTCTTCTTCTTTTTCTTGTTCTTTTAAATCTTCTTCTTCTTCTTCTTCTTAATCTTTTAGTTCTTCTTCTTCTTATTCTTCTTATTCTTCCTCTTCAATTTCTACTTCTTATTCTTCCACTTCTTCTTTTTTTGGTTCTTCCTCTTCTTCTTCTTCTTCTTTTACTTGTTCTCCTCCTTCTTCTTCTACTACTTTTAGTTATTTTTCTACTTCTCATTCTACTTCTTATTTTACTTCTTATGCTTCTTCTAATTCTCCTCCTTCTTCTTCTTCTCCCTCTTCTTCGTCTTGTCCTTCTTCTTCTTCCTCTTTTTCATCTTCTTATTGTTCTTCTTCTTCTAAATCTACTTGTTGTTCTTCTTATTCATTTTCTTCATCCTATTATTATTATTCTTATTATTTTTTTACTTATTATTATTATTATTATTATTACTATTTATTTTCTTCTTCTTCTTATCTTCTTCTTCTTCTTCTTCTTCTTCTTCTTTTGCTTCTTCTTCCTCTTCTTCTTCTTCTTCGTCTTCTTCTTCTTCTTCTTCATCTTCTTCCTCTTCTTTTTCTTCTTCTTCTTCATTTGATCTCCTTCTACTTATTCTACTACAACTTATTTTTATTCTTCTTCTTTTTTTACTTTTTCTTCTTCTACCTCTCATTCCTTTTATTCCTCTTTTTCTTCTTCTTCTATCTCTTCTTCTTCTTCTTCATCGTCTTCTTGTTCTTGCTCTTCTTCTCTTCTTCTTCTTTTTCTTCATATTCTTCTCCTTATGCTTCTTTCTATTCTTCATCTTCTTCTTCTTCTTCTTCCTCCTCCTCCTCTTCCTCTGTTTTTCTTCCTCCTCTTGTCCTTCTTCTTTCTCTTCTTCTTTTTCTTCTTCTTCCTCTTTTTCTTACCCTCTTCTGCTTCTCCTTCTTACCCTTTTTATTCTCCCCTTCTTTGACTTCATTTTCTTCTTCTTCTCTATTTTCTTCTTCTACTTCTTCTACTCCTCCTCCTTCTTCTTCTTCTTCTTCTTCTACTACTTCCAATTCTTCTTCTTCTTCTTCTTCTTCTTTCTCTTCTTCTTCTTCTTTTTCTTCTTCTTTTACTACCTCTTCTTCTCTTAATTCTTCTTCTTCTTCTTCTTTTCTTCTTCTTCATCTTGTCCTCTGTCTTCTTCTTCTACTTTTTCTTTTTATTCTTCTTTTAGTATTATTACTACTACTTGTTGTTGATCTTATTCTACTTCTTGTTCTTCTTCTTCTACTTCTTTTTCTACTTCTTTTTTTTCTTCTTCTTTTTCTTCTACTTCTTATTCTTTAGTCCTTATCTCTAATCTTTAATCCCTAATCTTTAAGACCTAATCCATTCATCTCTTATCTCTAATTCCTAATCTTTAATCCTTTATCTTGAATCCCTAATCCCTTACCTCTAATCCATAATCAAAAATTCCTAATCTGTAATCATTAATCATGAATCACTAATCTCTAATCCTTAGTTTTTAATCTCTTAATCCCTAATTCACAATCCTTAATTCTTGATTTTAATCCCTAATCCCTTAACCTCTATTTGAAAATCACTAATCCTCAAACCCTAGCCATTCCCGCTAATCATTAATTCATAATCATCAATTTGTAATCATAATCCCTAATACCTAATACCTAACACCTAATCCCTAATCCTTAATCCTTCATTCCTAATGCCCATCTCCTTAATTTTTTTTACCTAATCCATAATACCTAGTCTCTAATCCATAAGCCGACCCTTCATAATCCATAAATCTTCTCCTTCTTCTTCTATTACTTCTTCAAATTCTTCTTCTTCGTCTTCCTCTTCTTCTTCTACTTTTTATTCTTCCACTTCTTCCTCTTCTTCTTCTGCCTCTTCTTTCCTTCTTCTACCTCTTCTTCTTGTTCCCTTTCTTCTTCTTCTTGTTCTTGTTCATTTTCTTCTTGCTCTTCTAGTTCTTCTTTTTCTTTTTCTTCTTCTTCTTGTTGTTTTTCTTCTTCTTCTTCTTCTTCTTCTTCTTCTTCCTATTCTTCGTCTTCTTCTTCTTCTCCTTCTTATTCTTCTTCTTCTTATTGTTCTTCTTCTTTTCCTGTTCATATCTCTCTTCCTTATCTTCTTATTCTAGAGCTTCTTATTTTTCTTTATTTTCTTCTTCCTCTTCTTCTTTCTCTTCCTCTTCTTCTTCTCCTTCCTCCTAACCTTCTTCTTCTTCTTCAACTACTTTCCCTCATCTTCCTCTCCTCCTTTTTTTGTTCTACCTATTCCTCTTCTTCTCCATCTTCCTCTTCTTCTTTTCCTTCTTCTTCTTCTTCTTCCTATCCATACTCTTCCTCTTCTTCTTCTTCTTCTACTACTTCTTCTTCTTCTTCTTCTTCTTCCTCTTCTTATTCTTATTCTTCTTCTTCATATTTTTCTCCTTCTTCTACTTCTTCTTCCTCCTCTACTTCTTCTTCATCCTCCTCTTCTTCTTCTACTACTTCTTCTAAATGTTCTTCTTCTTCTTTTTCTTCATCTTCTTCTTCGTGTTCTTCCCCTTCTTTCACTTCTTCTTCTTCCCCTACTTCTTCTTCTTCTTCTTCTTTATATTATTATTATTATTGTTATTATTATTATTATATTTTTTTCATTTTCTTCTTCTTCTTCTTCTTCTTCTTCTGTTTCTTCTTGTTCTTCTTCTTCTTCTTCTTCTTCTTCTTCTTCTTCTTCTTCTACTACTTCTTCTTCTTCTTCTTCTTCTTCTTCTTCCTCTTCTTCTTCTTCCTCTTTCCCTTCTTCTTCTTTTTCTTCTTCTTCTTAATCTCCTTCTACTTATTCTACTACTTCTTATTCTTCTTGTTCTTTCTCTTCTTCTTCTTTTTCTTTTTCTTCTTTTTGTTTTTCTTCTTCTCCTTAATCTCATTCCTTTTATTCATCTTTTTCTACTTCTTCTATCTTTTCCTCTTCTTCTTCTTCTTCTTCTTCTTCTCCCTCTTCTTCTTCTAATCTTTCTTCTTCTCTTCTTCTTCTTCTTCATATCCTTCTCCTTCTTTTACTTCTTCTTCTTCACCTTTTCTCTCTTCTTCTTAGCCACTTCTTCTTCTTCTTCTTACCCTTCTTATGCTCGCCTTCTTCAACTACTCCTTCTCCATCTTTTCTTCATCTTCTTCATCTTTTTCTTCTTCTTCTTTTGCTTCTTCTTCTTCTACTTCTTCTTCTCCTTCTTTCTCTTCTTCTTCTTCTTCTCCAACTTCATCTAAGTCTTCTCCTTCTTCTTCTTCTTCTTTTAATCCTTCTTCTTCTTCTTCTTCTTCTTCTTCTTCTTCTTTTTACTCTTCTTCCTCTTCTACTTCTACTTCTTATTCTCTTCTTCTTCTTCTTCTTTTAGTTGTTCTTCTCCAACTTCTTCTACTACTACTACTTCTTCTTCTACTTCTCATTCTACTTTTCTTCTACTATTACTTCTTCTCTATCTTACGCCTAATCTTTAAGAGCTAATCCCTTAATTTCTTCTCCCTAATCCTTAATCTTTAATCCTTTATCCTGAATCTCTAATCCCTAATCTCTAATCCATAACTTCAAAACTGTAACTCCTAAAACTTAAACTTGATTTTTTAATCCCTAATCCTTAGTTCCTAATCCCTTAATCCCTAATCCCTTTTTCCTAAACCATAATCCCTAAACCCTAGCCATACCCACTAAACCTGAATTCATAATCCCTGATTCCAAATCCCTAATCCCTAATACCTTATCTTTAATCCTTAATCTATAATCCTTAATTACTAATCCCTAACCCCCTCTTGAATCATTTTTCCTTTATCCCTAATGCCTAATCCCCAATCCTTAAGCATACAGTATGTAATCCATAATTTGTATTCTTCTCGTTCTTCTTCTTCTTCTTCTTCCCCTCCTCCTCCTTCTACTTTTTCTATTTCTTCTTCTTCTTCACCTTCATCTCCATCTTCTTCTTGAAATTCCTTTTCTTCTTATTCTTCATCAACTTCTTCCTCTTCTTCTTCTTCATCTTCCTCTTCTTCTTCTTCTTCTTTTCTTCTTCTTCTTCTTGTTCTTCTTCTTTTTATTCTTCCTTTTCTTCTTCTTCTTTTTCTTCTTCCTCTTCTTGTTACACTTCTTCTTCTTCTTCTTTTTCTTCTTCTTCTTCTACTTCTTTTCCTTCCTGTTCTACTTCTTTCTTCTTCCTCATCTTCTTTTCCACATCTTCTTTTATACTTCTTCTCTGTCTTCTCCCTCTTCTTGTTCTTCCTAAACTTCTTCTTCTTCCTCTTCTTCTTTCGCTTCCCTTCTTCTTTCTCTTTCTCT
>JAIUJO010001755.1:162500-172500 GCA_023846275.1 Vanilla planifolia
TTCCTTCCCTTCATCTGCTCTGCTTCTTATTCTTGTTCTTCTTCTTCTTCTTCTTCTTTGTCTTCTTCCTCCTCTTCCTCTTCTTCGTCTTCCTCATCACCTTCTTCTTCCTCTTCCTCCTCTTCTTAATGATCTTTCTTGCCTTCTTCTTCTTCTTTTTTTTCCTGCTTCTTATTCTATTTCTTTTTTTTTCTTCTTTTATCTATTCTTCTTCTTCTTCTTCTACTTCTTCTTCCCTATCTTCTTTTCTACTTCGTCTTCTTCTTCTTTGCTTTCTTCTTCCTCTTTTTCCTGCACTACTTTTTCTTCTTCTACATCTTCTTTTCCTTCTTTCTCTTCTTTTTCTTCTTTTATTAGTACTTCTTCTTCTTGTTCTTCTTCTTCTTATTCTTTTTCTGCTTCTTTTTCTTATTCTTCCTCCTCCTATTCCTCATCTTCTTTTTGTTCTTCTTTCTATTTTTCTTCCTCATCTTCTTCTTCTTCACCTTCCTCTTCACCTTCTTACTCTTCTTCTTATTATTATTATTCTTGTTATTCTTCCTCATCTTCTTTTTTTTCTTCTTCCTCTTTTTCCTTATCTTCCTCTTCTTCAACTTCTTCTTCTTCCTCTTCTTTTTCTTCGTCCTCCTTTTTCTTTTCTTCCTCCTCTTCTTCTTCTTCTTTCTCTTTTCCTTCTTCTTCGACATCTTTTTCTTCCTCTTCTTCTTCTTCTTCCCCTTCTTCTTCTTCTTCTTCTTCTTCTTCTCCTTCTCCTTCTTCTCCTTCTCCTTCTTCTTCTTTTTCTTCTTCTTGTTTTTTTTTTCTTCCCCTTCTTCTACTTCTTCTTTTTCGTTAATTTCTTCTTCTTCTTTTTCTTCTTTTGCTTCCTTTTCCTCTTCACCTTCTTCTTCTTCTTCTTCTTCTTCTTCTTCTTTGCCTTTTTCTTTTTCTTCTTCTTCTTCTTCTTCTACTTTTTCCTCTTCTTCTTCTTCCTCCTCCTCTGCTTCTTCTTCTTCTTCTCCTTCTTCTTCTTCTTCTACTTTTTCTTTTTCCAATTCTTCCACTTCATCCTCTTCTTGTTCTTCTTCCTCTTCTTCCTCTTCTTTATCTTCTTGTTCTTCTCCCTCTACTACATCTTCTGGTCTTATTCTTGTTCTTCTTCTTCTTCTTCTTTTCTTTCTTCTTCTTCCACGACATCTTCTTCTTCTTGCACTTCTTCTTCATCTTCTTCCTCTTCTTCTTCCACTTCTTCTATTTCTTTCTCCTCTTCTTCTTCTACTTCTTCTAGTCCTTTATATTTTCTACTTCTTCTTCTTCTTCTTCTACTTCTCTTCTTCTTATTGTCATTCTTCTTCTTCTTCTTCTTCCTCTTCTTCTTGATCTACTTTTTCTTCTTCTTCTTGTTCTTCTTATTATTCCTCTTCTTCTGCTTCTTCTTCTTCTTATTTTTCTTCTTCTTCTACTTCTTCTCCTTGTACTTCTTCTTCTTTCATCTCCTATTCTTCTCTTTTTTCTGCCTTTTCTTCTTCTTCTTCTTCTTGTTCTTCTTCTTCTTCTTCTTCTTCTTGTTCTTGTTCTTGTTCTTCTTCTTCTTCTTCTTCTTCCTCCTTTTCTTGATCTTCTTCTACTAATTCTACTTCTCCTTGTTATTCATCTCCTTCTCCTTCTTTTTCTTCTTCTTCTTCATCCACTCTTACCTCTTCTTCCTCATCTTCTTCTTTCTCTTTTTCTTCTTCTTCTTCCTCTACATCTTCTTCCTCTTCCTCTTCTTCTTCCTCCTATTCTTCATCTTCTTTCCCTTCTTCTTCCCCTTCTTCCTCTTCTTGCACTCCTTCTTCTTCTTCTCCTTCTTCATCTTCCTCTCCTTCCTCTTCTCCTTCTTGTTTTTCTTCTTCTTCTTCTTCTTCTTCATCTTCTTCTTTTTCTTCTTTTTCTTCGCCTTCTACTTCTTCTTCTTCTTCGTTCTCTTTTTCTTCTTTTTCTTCTTCTTCTTCTTCTTTTGTTTCTTCTTCTTCTTCTTCTTCCATCTCTTATTCCTTTTCTTCCACTTATTCTTCTTCCACTTCTTCTTGCTCTATTTCTTCTTTTTCTTCTTCTTATTCAACTTCTTCTTCTTCTTCTATATCTTCTTCTTCTTTTTAATTTTATTCTTCTACTTCTTTTTCTTCCTCTTCTTCTTCCTCTTTTTTCTCTTCTTCTTCCTTTTCTTCTACTTCTGCTTCTTCTTCCTCTGCTTCAACCTCTTCTTCTTCTTCTTCTTCTTCTTCCCTTCCTCATCTTCTTCTTCGTCATATTCTTCTTCTTCTTCTTTCTTTTCTTCGTCATCTTTCTTGTCTTCTTGTTCTTTATCTTCGTCTTCATCTTCTTCTTTCTCTTCTTCATCTTTTTTTCTTCTTCTTCTTTCTCTTTTTCTTGTTCATCTTCCTCTTCATCATCATCATCTTCTTCTTCTTCTTCCTCTTCTTCTTCTTATTCTTCTTCTACTTCTACTCCTCATTCTTTTTCTTCTTCCTCTTCTTTGTCTTCTTCTTCTCCTTCTCCTTCTTCTTCCACTTCTTGTTCCTCTTGTTCTTCTTTTTCCACTACTTCATCTTCCTCTTCTTCTTCTTCTTTTCCTTCTTCTCCTTCTTCTTCCTCCTCCTCTTCTTCACCTTTTTCTTCTTCTTCTTCTTCTACTTCTCCCAATTCCGTTTCTTCCTTCCATTCTTTTTCTTCCCCTTCTTTTCTCCTCCTTCTTGTTCCACTTCTTCTTCTTCTTCTTCTCCTTCTTTTTTTTTCTTTTTATTCTCGTTGTTTTTTTTCCAACTTCTTCTTTTTCTTCTTCCTCCTCTTCTTCTTCTTCCTCTTCTTATTCTCCTTTTTCCTAATCTTCTTCTTCATCTTCCTCTTTTCTTTCTTCTTCTTCCTCTACAACTTCTTCTTCTTCCACTTCTCCTTCTTCTTCTTCTTCCTCTTCTTCTTTTTCCTCCTCTTCTTCCACTTCTTCTATTTCCTTCTCTTCTTCTCCTTCTACTTCTTCTAGTCTTTTATATTGTTCTACTTCCTCCTCTTCTTCTTCAACTTCTTCTAGTCTTTTATATTGTTCTACTTCCTCCTCTTCTTCTTCAACTTCTCTTCTTCTTCTTCTTCTTCTTCTTCTTCTTCTTCTTCCTCTTCCTCTTTATCTACTTTTTCTTCTTCTTCTTGTTATTCTTATTATTCCTCTTCTTCTGCTTCTTCCTCTTCTACTTCTTCTTCCATCTCCTGTTCTTTTCATTTTTCTTCCTTTTCTTCTTCTTCTTCTTGTTCTTGTTCTTCTTCTTCTTCTTCTTATTTTTCTTCTTCCTCTTCTTGATCTTCTTCTACTAATACCACTTCTTGTTATTCATCTCGTTCTTCTTCTTTTTCTTCTTCTTCTTTTGCTTCTTCTTTTACTTCTTATTCTTCCTCTTCTTTCTCCACTTCTACCTCTTCTTCTTGTTCCTCTTCTTCTTCTTATTCTTCTCCTTCTTCCACTTCTTCTTTTTCTTCTTCTTCTTCTTCTTCTTCTTCTACTTTTTCTTCTTCTTTTTCTTCTTCCTTTTCTTCTTTTTCTTTTTCTTCTTCTCCTTCTCCTTCTTCTCCTCCTCCTTTATTTTCTTCTTTTTCTTCCTCTTCATCTTCTTCTTACTCTTCTTTTTTTCCTCTCCTTCTCTCTCTTCTTCCACTTCTTGTCCTTCCTCTTCTTCTTTCTCTTAGTATTTTCTTCCTCTTCCCCTTCTTCTTCTTCTTCTTCCTCCTAATCTTCTTCTTCTTCTTCTTCTTCCAGTTCTCCTCAACGTCCTCTTCTTCTTCTTCTTTTTTATCTTCTTCTCTCTCTTATTCTTCTTCCTGCTCCTCTCCTTCTTCATCAACTTCTTCTTCTTCCCCTTTTTGTTCTTCTTCTCCTTATTCCTCTTCTTTGTCTTTCTCTTCTTCTCCTTCTTCTTCTTCTTCTTCATCTTCTTCCTCTTCTTCTTATTCTTCCACTTCTTCTTCTATTACTCCCCCTCTTCTTCTCCTCCTTCTTCTTCTTCTTCTTCTTCTTCTTCTTCTCCTTCTCCTTCTTCTTCTTCGTCGTCTTCATCTTCAACTTCTTCTTTGCATTCTTCTTCTTCCTCCTCTTCTTCTACTTCTCCTTCTTTTTCTTCTTCTATTACTTCTTCTTCTCCTTTTTCTTCTTCTTCTTCTTCTTCCTGTTCTTCTTCTTCTTCCTCTTCTTCTTCTTCTCCTTCTTCTTCTTCTTATTCTTCTTCTTCTTCTTTTCTTCTTTTATTTCTACTTCTTCTTCTTCTTCCACTTCTTCTTCTTTTACTTCTTCTTTGTCTTCTTCTTCCCCTACTTCTTCTTCCTCTTCTTCTTATTCGTTTACTCCTTCTTAAACATCTTCATCTTCTTCTTTTTCTTCTCCTTCTTCTTATTCAACTTTTTTGTCTTCTATTTCTTCTTTTTCTTCAACATCTTGTTCTTATCCTTCTCTTTCTTCTACTTCTTCTTCTTCTAGTTCTTCTTCTTCTACTACTTCTTCTTCTTCTTCTACTTCTTCTTCTTCTTCTTCTTCTTCTTTTTGTTCACCTTCTTCTTCTTCTTCTTCTTCCTCTTCTTTCTTTTCCTCCTTCTCCTCCTCTCCTCCTTCTTCTTCTTCTTCTTCCTCTTCTTCTTTGCCTTCTTGTTCTTCTCCTTCTTCTTCCTCCCCTTCTTGCTCTTTTTGTTCTTCTTTTTCGTCTTCTTCTTCTTCCTTCTTCTTCTTTTACTTCTTCTTCATCTTCATCTTGCTCCTCCTCTTCATCTTCTTTCCCTTCTTCTTCTTCTTCTTCTTCTTCTTCTTCTTCTCCTTCGTCTTCTTCTTCTTCTTCTTCTTCCTCTTCTTTTTCTTCTCCTTCAACTTCTCCTCCTGCTTCTACTTCTTCTTGTTCTTCTTCTTTTCCTTTTTCTCTTCGTTTTCATCTTCTTGTTCTTCTTTTTCTACTTCTTATTCTTCTTCTTCCTGTTGTTCATCTTCTTCCTCTTCTTCTTCTTCTTCCTCTTCCAATACTTCTTCTAGTTCCCATTCTACTTCTCCATCTTCTTTTTCTTCTTTTTCTTCTACTTCTTCTCCATCTCCTTCTTTTCTTCTTTTTTGTCTTCATCTTTTTCAACTTCTTCTTCGCCATCTTCTTCTTCTTCTTGTACTTCCTTTTCATCATCATCTTCTTCTTCTTCTCCTTCTTCTCTTTTTCTTCCTTCTCTCCTACTTTTTCTTCTTCCTTCTCTTCTTCTTCTTCTACATCTTCTTCTTCGTCTTCTTCTTGCTTCCTTTCTTCTTCTACTTCTTCTTCTTCTTCTTCCTCTTCTCCAACTTTGACATCTTCTTCTTCTTCTTCTTCGTCTCCATCTTCTTCTTATACTTCTTCTTCTTCTCCTTCTTCTCCTTCTCCGTCTTTTCCTTCTCCTTCTTCAACTACATCTTTCTCTTCTACTTCTTATTCTTCTACTTCTTCTTGTTCTTCTTCTTCTTCTTCATCATCTTCTTCTTCTTCTTTTTATTCTTTTACTTCTTCCTCTTCTTCTTCTTCTTCTTCTTCTTCTTTTTCCTCTTCTTCTTCTTCTTCTTCTTCTTCTTCTTCTTCTCTTTCCTCTTCTTCTTTTTCATCTTCTACATCTTCTACTTCTTCTTCTACTACTTCTTCTTTGACTTCTTTTACTTCTTCCACTTCTTCTTCTACTTCTTCTTCTTCTTCTTCTTCTTCTCCTTCTTCTTCTCCTTCTTCTTCTTCTCCTTCTTCTTCTTCTTCTTCTTCTTCTTTCACTTCTTCTTATTCTTCTTCTTCTTCCTCCTCTTCTTGTTCTTCCCTTTCTTCTTCTTCTTCCCCTTCTTCTTTTTCTTCTTCCTCTACATCAACTTTGTCTTTTTCCTCTTTTTCTTCTCCTTTTTCTTCAACTTGTTCCTCTTGTTCCATTTCTTCTTCTTCCTCTTCAAATTCTTCATCTTCTTCATCATCATCTTCTTCATCATCATCTTCTTCTTCTTCTTCCTCTTCTTCATCTTGCTCTTCTTCTTCTTCTTCTTCTTCTTCTTCTTCCTCATTTTTGTGTTCTACTTCTACATCTCATTCTTCTTCTTCCCCTTCTTATTCTTCTAGTTCTTCTTTTTCCCTTCTTCCTCCTCCTCATCTTCTTCTTCTTCGTCTTCTTGTTCTTCTTCTTTCTCTTCATCTTCTTAGTATTCTTCTTCTTCTTCTCCATCCTTTTCTTCCCTTGCTTCTTCTTTTCCTCCTCTTGCTCCTCCTCCTCCTTCTTCTTCTCCTTCTTTTTCTTCTTTTTCTTCTTCTTTTTCTTCTTTTTTTACTTCTTCTTCTTCTTTTTCTACTTCCTCCTCTTCTTCTTCTTCTTATTCTTCTTCTTCCTCTTCTGCTTCTGGTCCTGCTTCTTCTTTTTCCTCTTCCAATTCTTCTTCTTGCCCTTCTTCTTTTTCCCATTCTTCTTCTTCTTCTTCTTCTTCCAATTCTTCTACTTCCTCTTCTTCTTCATCTTCTTCTTCTTCTTCTTCTTGTTCTTTGTGTTCTACATTTCTTACTCCCTTTCCTCTTCTTCTTCTTCTTCTTCTTCTTCCTCTCCTTCTTCTTCTTCTTCTTCTTCTTCTTCTTCTTCTTTCTTCTTCTCCTCCTCCTCCTCCTACTTTGACTTCTTCTCCTTCTTCTTCTTCTTCTTCTTCTTCTTCTCCTTCTTCTACTTCTCCTTCTTCTTCTTCTTCTTCTTCTTCTTCTTATTCTTTTTCTTATTCTACTACTTCTTCTTCTTCTACTTCTTGTTCTTCTACTTCTTCTTCTTCTTCTACTCTTTCTTCTCCTTCTTCTACTAATTCTTCTTCTTCTTCTTCTTCTTCTTCTTCTTCTTCATCATCATCATCTTCTTCTTCTTATTCTTTTTCTTCTACCTCTTCCACTACTTCTTTTTCTTATTATTATTCTTCTTCTTCTACTACTACTTCTTCTTCCGCTTGTTCTTCCTATTTTTCTTCTTCTTCTTCTTCATCATCTTCTTCTACTTCTTCTTCTAGTTCTTCTTCTACTACTTCTTCAACTTCTTCTTCCACTTCTTCTACCTATACTTCATCTTCTTATTCTTCTTCTCCTCCTTCTTCTATTTCTGCTTCTCCTCCTTCTTCTTCTTCATCTTTTTATTCTTCCTCTTCTTTTTCTTGTTCTATTAATTGTTCTTCATCTACTTCTTCTTCTTCTTCCACATCTTCCTTTTCTTCTTTTATTTTTTCTTCTTCTACTTCTTCTTCTTCTTCTTCTACTTCCATCTCCTATTCTTCTTCTTTTTTTCTTCTTCTTTTTCTTCCCCTTCTCGACTTTCTCCTACTCATTCTACTTCTCCTTCTTATTCTTCTCCTTCTTGTTCTTTTTGTTCTTATTCTTCGTCTTCCGCTCTCTCCTTTTCTTCCTCTCTTCTTCTTCCTCTTTTTCTTCTTCTTCTTCCTCTGCATCTTCCTCTTCCTGTTGCTCTTCCTCTTATTCTTCTTCTTCTTCCCCTTCTTCTTCTCCTTCTCCTTCTTCTTCATCTTCTTTTTCTTAAATCTCCTTCGTCTTCTTCTTTTTCTACTTCTTATTCTTCTTCTTCCTCTTCTTCCTCTTCTTCCTCTTCTTCGTCTTCTTTTTCTTCTTCTTCTTCTTCTTCTTCATGTTTGTGTTTTTCTTCTTACTTTTGTTCTTCTTCTTCATCTTCCTATCCTTCTTTTTTTCTTCTCCTTCCCCTTCACCTTCTTCTTTTTCTTCTTCTTCTTCTTCTACTTCTTCTTCTTCTTCTTCGTCTTTTACTTCTTCTTGTTCTTCTTCCTTCTCTTTTTCTTGTTTTTCTTCTTCTTGTTCTTTTTCTGCATCTTCATCTTCTTCCACTTCGTCTTCTTGCTCTAATTCTTCTTTTTCTTCTTCTTCCTCTTCTTATTCTACTTCTTCTTTTTCTTCTTCCTCTTTATTTTCTTCTTCCACATTTTTTCTTCCTCTTCAACTTACTCTTCTTTGTCTTCTTCTTCATCTTCTCCTTCTTCTTCTTCCTCTTCTTGTTCTTCTTGTTCTTCTTTTTCCTCTTCTTCTTCGTCTTCTTCTTCGTCTTCTTCTTCTTCTTCTTCTTTCTCCTCCTTTTCTTCTCCTTTTTCTACTTATTCTTCCACTTGTCCCTATTCTTCTTCTTCATCCCATTCTTTTTCTTCCCCTTCTTCTTCTTCACCTCCATCTTCTTGTGCTTCTTCTTCTTCTTCTCCTTCTTTTTCTTCTTTTTCTTCTTCTTGTTCTTCTTTTCCAACTTCTTCTTCTTCTTCCTCTTCTTCTTCTTCTTCCTCTTCTTCTTCTCCTTCTTCCTATCTTTCTTCTTCTTCCTCTTCTTGTTCCTCTCTCTCTCTTCTTCTTTTTCTTCTTCCTTTTCCTCTTCTTCTTCTTCTTCTTCATCATCTACTTTTTATTAATCTTCTGCTTCTACTTGTTGTTCTTCTGCCTCTTTTTTTTTTCTTCTTCATCTTCTTTTTTTTCTTCGACTTCTTCTTCTTCTTCCACTTCTTATCCTTCTTCTTCCTCTTCTTCTTCTTGCTCCACTTCATCACCATGCTTCTACTTCTTCAACTTTCTATACATCTTCTTCTTCTTCTTCTTCTCCTTCTTCTTATTTTCTTTCTTCTTCTTCTTTAATTTCTATTTTTCTTCTTCTTCTTCTTCTTCTTCTTGTTTTTCTTCTTCTTCTTCTTCCTCTTCTTCTTGCTCTTCTTCTTCTTCTTCCCCTTCTTGTTCTTCTATTTCTTCTTCTTCTTCATGTTCTTCTTCTTCCTCTTCTTCTTCTTCTTCTTCTTCTTCTCCTTCTTCTTCTTCTACTTCTTTATCTTCTTCTTCTCCTTCTTCTTCTTCTTCTTCCTCCTCCTCTTCTAGTTCTTCTTCTTTTTCTTCTTCCATTTCCTCTTCTTCTTTTTCTTCTATTTTTCCCTCATCTTCTTCTTCCTCAACATCTTGTTTTTCTTCTTCTTCTTCTTCTTCTACTTCCCCTTCCTTTTTGTCTTGATCATCTTCTTGTTCTTCTTTTTGTCTTCATGTTGTTCTTCTACTTCCTCTTCATCTTCGCCTTCTACCTCTTTAACTTCTTCTTTTTCTTTCTTTTCTTCCCCTTCTTCGTATTCTTCTTCTTCTTCGTCCTCCTCCTCCTCCTCTTCTTCTTCTTCTTCATCTTCTTCTTTTCCTTCTCCTTCTTCTTGGTCTTCTTCTTCTTCATCTTCTTCTTCTTCTACTTCTTCTCTTCTTCTTCTTCTTCTTCTTCGTTCCACTTCCACTTTTTTTTCTTCTTCTACGTATTCCTCCCCTATTTCTTTTTCTTCTTTGTCTACCTCTTCTTCTTCTTCTTTTTATTCTTCATCACACTCTTGTTCTTCTTCTTCTTCTTCTTCATCTTCTTCTTCTTCTTTTTCCACTTTTTCAACTTCTTCTTCCTTTTCCACTTTTTCATCCAATTTATCTTCAACAACTTCTTCCACTTCCTCTTCCTCTTACTCTTCTTTGTCTTCTTCTTCTTCTTCTTCTTCCTCCTCTCCCTTCTTCAATCTTCCTTCCACCTCTTCCTTCTTATTTCTTCATTCTTCCTTCTTCCTTTTTGCTTATTACTTCTTCCTTCTTTCTCCTTTCTTCCAACTTCTTTCTTCCTTCTTTGTTCCTCTTTGTTATTTCCTCTTTCTTCTCCTTTCTACTTTTTTTCTTCTTCTTCTTCCTCGTCTTCTTCTTTTTCTTCTTCTTCCTCTTCTTGTTCTTCTTTTTCATCCACTTCTTCTTCTTCTTCTTCCCATTGTTCTTTTCTTCTTCCTCCTCTTCTTCTTCTTCTTCTTTTTCATCTATTTCTTCTTCTTCATTATCTTCTTCTTCTTCCTCTTCCCCTTCTTCCTTTTCTTCCTCTTCTTCTTCTTCTTCTTCTTCTTCTCCTTCTTTGTCATTTTCTTATTCTTCTATGTCTACTTCTTCAACTTCTACTACTTTTCTTCCTCCTCTTCTTCATCTTGTTCTTCTACTTC
>JAIUJO010001755.1:177500-182500 GCA_023846275.1 Vanilla planifolia
ATCCTTCTTCTACTTCTTCTCCTTCTTCTTCCTCTTTCTCTTCGTCTTCTTCATCTTCTTCTTCTTCTTCTTCTTCTTTGTCTTCTTGTTGTTCTTCTACCACTTCTTCCACTTCTTCCTGTTGTTCTTCTTCTTTCTCCTTATGTTCTTGTTCTTCTTTTTTCTCTTGTTCTGCTTCTTTTTCATTATCATCTTCTTTTTCTTTTTTCTTATTTTCCTCTTCTTCTTCTTCTTCTTCTCCTTCTTCTTCTTCTTCTTCTTTTTCTTCCTTTTTTTTCTTCTTCTTCCTCCTCTTCTTGTTCTTGTTCTTCTTCTAATTCTTCTTTCTCTTCTTTTTCTTCCTCCTTTCTTCTTCTTCTTGTTTTTCTTCCTCTTCTTCTTTTTCTTCCTTTTCTTCTTCTTCTCTTCCTTCTTTTTTTCCTTCTTTTTCATCTTCTTCTTCTTCTTCTTCTTCTTCTGCTTCTTCTTCTTTCTCATCTTCTTCTTTCTCATCTTCTTCTTCTCTAACTTCTTCATCTTCCTCTTTTTCTTCTTCCTCTTCTTCTTCTTCTTTTTCATCTTCTTCTCTTCTTATTCTTCTTCTATGTCTTCTACTTCTTCTTCTTTCTCCTCCTCTTTTGTTCTTCTTCTTTTTCTTCAAAATAATCTTCTTCGTGGTCTTCTTCTTCCTCTACTTCTTCTTCTACTTCTTCTTGTTCTTCTTGTTCTTCATCTTTTCTTGTTGTCCTTCTGCTCCTTCTTCTTCTTTTACTTCTTCGCATTCTTGTACTACTACTTCTTCTTCATCATCTTTAAGGTTTAATCCTTTAACCTCTAATTCGTAATCCCCAATCTTTAATCTTTAATCCCTTATTCTAAATAATTAATGTCTATTCTCTAATCTTTAATCCTAATCTCTAATGCCAAATCCTTAATCCCTACCCCTCTAATCCCTAACCCCCAATCCTTATTTAAAAATTATTAATCCCTAAGGACACCCTCTCGAATCCATGTTCCATCTTCCATCTTCTTGTTCCCCTTCTGCTTCCTTTTCTTCTTCTTCTTCTTCTTCTACATCTTTTCTTTCTTCTTCTACTTCTTCTTCTTCCTCCTCCTCTTCTTCTTTGTCCTTTTTCTTCTTCGTCTTCTTCTTTTTCTCCCTCTTCTTCTCATTCTTTTTCTTCTTATTCATCATCATCTTCTTCTTCTTGTTTTCTTCTTCCTCTCCCTCCTCCTCATCATCAATATTATCTTCTTCTTCTTCATCTTCTTCCTCTTCTTCTTCTTCTTCTACTTCTTCTTCTTCTTCTTCTTCCTCTTCTTCTTTTCTTCTTGTTCTTTCTTTTCTTTCCCTTCTCCTTTTTCTTGTTCTTTGTCTTCTTCCACTTCTTCTTCTTCTTCTTCTTCTTCTCCTTCTTCTTCCTCTTCTTCTTCTTCTTCCTCCTCATCTACTTCTTCTTCTTCATCCTCTTCTCTTCATCTTCCTCATCTTCATCTTCTTCTTCTTATTCCTTTTCCTCTTCTTCTTCTTCTTCTTCCAATTCTTACACTTCTTCTACTTCCTCTTCTTCTTCATCTTCTTATTCTTCTTCTTCTTGTTCTTCTTCTTCTTCTTCTTCTTCTTCTTCTTAAAGATCTTCTTCTTTTTCTTCTTCTTCTTCTTCTTCTTCTTCTTCTTCTTTATTTTCTTCTTCTTCTTCATCTCTACTTCTTCTACTTCTTCTTCTTCTTCTTCTTCTTCTTTTACCTCCTCTTCTTCTTCATTTTTCTTTTCTTCTTCTTCATCTTTCCCTATGTCTTCTTCTTCTACTACTTCTTTTTCTTCTTCTTCTTATCTTTATTATTATCATTCATCTTCTTCTTTTACTTCTTTTTATTCTTCTTCTACTACAACTACCTTTTCATGTTCCTCTTCTTCTACTTCTTGTTCTTCTTTTTCTATTTCTTCTACTTCTACTTCTTCTTTTTCTTCTTCTTCTTTAGTCCTTATCCCTATTCTTTAGTCCCTAATCTTTAAGATCTAATCTCTTAATCAATTATGCCTATCCCTAATCTTTAATCCTTTATCCTGAATCCTTAATTTCTAATCTTGAATCCATACTCCCAAAATCTTAATCCCTAATTTTTAATCCTGAATAACTAATCACTAATCCTTAGTTTTTTAATCATGTAATCCCTTATTCATAATCCTTAATCCTTGTTGTTTAATCCCTAATCTCTTATCCCTAATTTAAAAATCCCCAATCACCAAACCCTTGTTGTTACCACTAATCCCTAATTCATAATTTATAATTTCTAAACCTTAATCCCTAATACCTATTCCTTAATCCTTAATCCTTAATTCCTAATCCCTATCTTGCTAATTATTTTTTCCTAATCCCTAATACCTAATCTTTAATCCTTAAGCCTACCCATCACAATCCATAATTCTTCACTTTCTTCTTTTACTACTTCCTCTACAAATTCTTCTTCTTCTTCTTCTTCATATTCTTCCTCTTCCTCTTCTTCTTCTTTCTCCTCTTTTTCTTCTTTAACCTCTTCTTCTCGTTCCTCTTCTTCTTTTTCCACTTCTTCTCCATCTTCTTTTTATTTTGTTTTTCTTCTTCTTCTTCTTCTTGTCCTTCGTTTTCTTCTCCTTCTTATTGCTCTTCTTTTTTTCCTCTTCTTCTCTCTATTCTTCCTTATCTTCTTCTTCTTCTTCATTTTCTTCTTCCTCTTCTTCTTCCTTTTCCACTTCTTCTTCTTCCACTTCATCTTATTCTTCTTCTTCATCTTCTTCCCCTCAGCTTCCTCTTCTTCTCTCTATTCTTCCTTATCTTCTTCTTCTTCTTCTTCTTCTTCTTCTTCATTTTCATCTTCCTCTTCTTCTTCTTTTTCCACTTCTTCTTGTTCTTCCTCTTCATCTTCTTCTTCTTCTTCATCTTCTTCCCCTCAGCTTCCTCTTTTTTTTATCATCATCTTCTTCTTCTTCTTCTTCTTCTTCCTTTTCTACTTCTTCTTCATCCTCCTCTTCTTCCTTTACTTTTGTTTCTTCCTCTTCTTCTTTTCCTTCTTCTTCCTCTTCTTCTTCTTCTTCTTCTTCTTATTCCTCTTCTTCTTCTTCTTCTTCTTCTACTTCATCATCATCATCATCATCATCTTCTTCTTCTTCCTTTTCTATTTCTTGTTCTACTTCTCTTCTTCTTCTACTTCTTTTTCTTATTCTTCTTCTTCTTCTTCTACTTCTCTTTCCTAAAAATCTTCATCTCCTTCTTATTCTTTTTCCTCTTCTTCTTCTTCTTCTTCTTCATTTTCTTCTTTTTCTCTCCTTCTCTTTTTCTTCCTTCACTTTTCCTTATGCTTCTTCTTCCTTTTCTTCTTCTTCTTCTTCTTCATCTTCTTCCTCTTCTTCCTCTTCTTCTTATACTCTTCTTCATCATCATTTTCTTCTTCTTCTTCCTCTTCTTTTTATACTCTTCTTCTTCATCATCTTCTTCTTCTTCTTACTCTTCTTATTCTCTTCCTTCTTTGATTACTTCTTCTTCTACCTCTTCAACTCCTTCTTCATCTTCTTCTTCTTCTACTTCTTCTTTTCTTCTTCACCTTCTTCTGCCTCATCTTCTTCTTCTTCCTCCCCTTCTTCTTCTTCTTTTTTTTCTTCTTCTTCTTCTTCTTCTTCCTCCTCTTCTTCTTCTTCTTTTTCTTCTTCTTCTTCTTCTTCTTCTCTTTTTACTTCTTTTCCATCATCATCATCATCTTCTTCTTCTTCTTCTTACTCCTCTTCTTCTTCTCTCCTTCTTCTTCTCTTTTTCTTCCTTCTCTTTTCCTTATTCTTTTTCTTCCCCTTCTTCTTCTTCTTCCTCTTCTTCTTTCCCTCTTCTTCTTCTTCTTCTTTTTCTTTGATTTCCCCTTCTTCTTCTACAACCTATTCTTCCTCTTCTTCTTCTTCTATTACTTATTTTTCATCTTCTTCTTCTTCATCATCTTCATCATCATCTTCCTCTTCTTCTTCTTCTTCTTCTTCTTCTCCTTCTTCTTCTTCTTCTTCTACTGCTACTACTTCATCTTCTTCTTCTTCTTCTACCTTTTCATCATCTTCTTCTTCTTCTTTGACTTATTCTTCTACTACCACTTCTTCTACTTCTTCTCATTCTTCTTTATCTTCCTCTTCTTTTTTTTCCTCTTCTTCTTCTTATTCTTCTTCTTCTTCCTCTTCTTTCTCTTCTTTTTTTCTCCTTCTTCTTCCCTTCTTCTTTTTGTTCCTCTCCTTCTTTTTCTTCTTCATCATAATCATAATCATCATCATCATCATCTTCTGCTTCTTCTTCTTCTGTGCTTCTTCTTCCTCTTCTTTCTCTTCATCCACTTCTTCTTCTTGATCTTCTTTTTCTCTTGCTTCTTCTTCTTTTTCTTCGACTTCGTCTTCTCCGTCTTCTTCTTCATCTTCTTCTTCGGCTTCCTCTTTTGCTCCACTTCTTACGCTTCTTCCACTTCTTCTTCATCCTCTTCTACTTGTACTTCTTCCACATCTTTTTCTTCCTCTTCTCCTTCTTCTACTCTACTTCTTCTTCTTCTTCTTCATGTTATTCTTTCTTTTCTTCTTCTTCTTCCTCTTCTTCTTCTTTTTCTTGTTCATCTTTTTCGTCATCTTCATCATCTCCCTCTTCTTGTTCTTCTTCTTCATCTTCCTGCACATCTTCTTGTACTTCTTTTTCCTTTTCTTCCACATCTTTCTCAACTTCTTCTTTTTCTTCTTCCTCTTCCTCATCATCATCTTCTTCTTCATCATCATCTTCTTCCTCCTCTTCATCCTCTTCTTTCTCATCATGTTCTTCTTCTTTGTCATCCTCTACTCCTCACCTTTCTTCACTTCTTCTTCATCTTACTTGTCTAGTTCTTCCTCTTCTTCTTCTTCTTCTTCTTCTTCCACTTCTTGTTCTTCTGCTTCTTCTTCCTCCACATCTTCTTGCTCTTTATTTACCTCTTCCCCTTTTTTTTCATCTTCTTCTTCTTCTTTTTCCTCCTCTTCTTCTTCATCATCA
>JAIUJO010001755.1:187500-190000 GCA_023846275.1 Vanilla planifolia
TCTCCGTCTTCTTTTTCTTCTTCTACTACTTCTCTTTCTTCTTCTTCTTCTTCTTCTTCTTCAACTTCTTCTTCTTCCACTTTGTCTTCTTCTTCTTCTTATTGCTATTCTTCTTATTACTCGTCTTTTTCTTCTTCTTCTTCTTCTTCTTCCTCTTCTTCTACTTCTCCTTCTCCTTCTTCTTCTTCTTCTTCTTCTTCTTCTTCTTCACCTTTCGCTTCTTATTCTCCTACTTCTTCTTCTTCTTCTTCTTCTCCTTCTTCTTCTTCTTTTCCTTCTTTATCATCATCATCTTCTTGTTATTATTATTATTATTATTTTTATTAATCAACTTCTTCTTTTGCTTCATCTTTATCATCACCATCGTCTTCTTCTTCTTCTTCTCCTTCCACACCTTCTTCTTCTTCTTCTTCTTCTTCTTCTTCTCCTTCTTCTTCTTCTTCTTCTTCATCTTCTTCTTCTACTTGCTCTTCTTCGTCTTCTTCTTACTCTCCTTCTTCTACTTCTTCTTCTTCTTCCACTTATTATTCTTCCTCTTCTTTTTATTATTTCTATTCCCCTTTTTCCTCTTCATTGTCTTCTTCTTCTTCTTCTTCTTCCTCTTATTTCTCTTTGACTTCTTCTTTGTCGTCCTCTTCATCTTCTTCTTCTTCTTCTTTCTTTCTACGTCTTCTTCATCTTCTCACCCTTCTCCCTCATCAACCACTTCTTCCTCTTCTTCTTCTTCTTCTTCTTCTTTCACTTCTTCTTCTCTTCTTCTTCTTATCCTTCTTCTACTTCTTCTCCTTCTTCTTCCTCTTTCTCTTCATCTTCTTCATCTTCTTCTTCTTCTTCTTCTTCTTTGTCTTCTTGTTGTTCTTCTACCACTTCTTCCACTTCTTCCTGTTGTTCTTCTTCTTCCTCCTTATGTTCTTGTTCTTCTTTTTTCTCTTGTTCTGCTTCTTTTTCATTATCATCTTCTTTTTCTTTTTTCTTATTTTCCTCTTCTTCTTCTTCTTCTTCTCCTTCTTCTTCTTATTCTTTTTCTTCCTTTTTTTTCTTCTTCTTCCTCCTCTTCTTGTTCTTGTTCTTCTTCTAATTCTTCTTTCTCTTCTTTTTCTTCCTCCTTTCTTCTTCTTCTTGTTTTTCTTCCTCTTCTTCTTTTTCTTCCTTTTCTTCTTCTTCTCTTCCTTCTTTTTTTCCTTCTTTTTCATCTTCTTCTTCTTCTTCTTCTTCTTCTCCTTCTTCTTCTTTCTCATCTTCTTCTTTTTCATCTTCTTCTTCTCTAACTTCTTCATCTTCCTCTTTTTCTTCTTCCTCTTCTTCTTCTTCTTTTTCATCTTCTTCTCTTATTGTTCTTCTTCTTTGTCTTCTACTTCTTCTTCTATCTCCTCCTCTTTTGTTCTTCTTCTTTTTCTTCAAAATAATCTTCTTCGTGGTCTTCTTCTTCCTCTACTTCTTCTTCTACTTCTTCTTGTTCTTCTTGTTCTTCATCTTTTCTTGTTGTCCTTCTGCTCCTTCTTCTTCTTTTACTTCTTCGCATTCTTGTACTACTACTTCTTCTTCTTCATCATCTTTAAGGCTTAATCCTTTAACCTCTAATTCGTAATCCCCAATCTTTAATCTTTAATCCCTTATTCTAAATAATTAATGTCTATTCTCTAATCTTTAATCCTAATCTCTAATGCCAAATCCTTAATCCCTACCCCTCTAATCCCTAACCCCCAATCCTTATTTAAAAATTATTAATCCCTAAGGACACCCTCTCGAATCCATGTTCCATCTTCCATCTTCTTGTTCCCCTTCTGCTTCCTTTTCTTCTTCTTCTTCTTCTTCTTCTTCTACATCTTCTTTTCTTTCTTCTTCTACTTCTTCTTCCTCCTCCTCTTCATCTTTGTCCTTTTTCTTCTTCGCCTTCTTTTTCTCCCTCTTCTTCTCATTCTTTTTCTTCTTGTTCATCATCATCTTCTTCTTCTTCTTTTCTTCTTCCTCTCCCTCCTCCTCATCATCATCATTATCTTCTTCTTCTTCATCTTCTTCCTCTTCTTCTTCTTCTTCTACTTCTTCTTCTTCTTCTTCTTCCTCTTCTTCTTTTCTTCTTGTTCTTTCTTTTCTTTCCCTTCTCCTTTTTCTTGTTCTTTGTCTTCTTCCACTTCTTCTTCTTCTTCTTCTTCTTCTCCTTCTTCTTCCTCTTCTTCTTCTTCTTCCTCCTCATCTACTTCTTCTTCTTCATCCTCTTCTCTTCATCTTCCTCTTCTTCATCTTCTTCTTCTTATTCCTTTTCCTCTTCTTCTTCTTCTTCCTCTTCTTCTTCATCTTCTTCTTCTTCTTCCAATTCTTCAACTTCTTCTACTTCCTCTTCTTCTTCATCTTCTTATTCTTCTTCTTCTTGTTCTTCTTCTTCTTCTTCTTCTTCTTCTTCTTAAAGATCTTCTTCTTTTTCTTCTTCTTCTTCTTCTTCTTCTTCTTCTTCTTCTTTGTTTTCTTCTTCTTCTTCATCTCTACTTCTTCTACTTCTTCC
>JAIUJO010001755.1:195000-197500 GCA_023846275.1 Vanilla planifolia
TTCTTCTTCTGTTTCTTCTTGTTCTTCTTCTTCTTCTTCTTCTTCTTCTTCTTCTTCTTCTTCTTCTTCTTCTTCTTCTTCTTCTACTTCTTCTACTTCTTCTTCTACTTCTTCTTCTTCTTCTTCTTCTTCTTCTTCTTCTTCTTCTTCCTCTTCTTCTTCTTCTTCTTCCTGCTCTTCTTCTTCCTCTTTCCCTTCTTCTTCTTTTTCTTCTTCTTCTTAATCTCCTTCTACTTATTCTACTACTTCTTATTCTTCTTGTTCTTTCTCTTCTTCTTCTTTTTCTTTTTCTTCTTTTTGTTTTTCTTCTTCTCCTTAATCTCATTCCTTTTATTCATCTTTTTCTACTTCTTCTATCTTTTCCTCTTCTTCTTCTTCTTCTTCTTCTCCCTCTTCTTCTTCTAATTTTTCTTCTTCTCTTCTTCTTCTTCTTCATATCCTTCTCCTTTTACTTCTTCTTCTTCACCTTTTCCCTCTTCTTCTTAGCCACTTCTTCTTCTTCTTCTTACCCTTTTTATGCTCGCCTTCTTCAACTACTCCTTCTCCATCTTTTCTTCATCTTCTTCATCTTTTTCTTCTTCTTCTTTTGCTTCTTCTTCTTCTACTTCTTCTTCTCCTTCTTTCTCTTCTTCTTCTTCTTCTCCAACTTCACCTAAGTCTTCTCCTTCTTCTTCTTCTTCTTCTTCTTCTTTTAATCCTTCTTCTTCTTAGTCTTCTTCTTCTTCTTCTTCTTCTTCTTATTCTTCTTCCTCTTCTACTTCTACTTCTTATTCTCTTCTTCTTCTTCTTCATCTTCTTCTTTTTCTTCTTCTTCCTCTTCTTCTTCTTTTTCTTTTAGTTGTTCTTCTCCAACTTCTTCTACTACTACTACTTCTACTTCTACTTCTCATTCTACTTTTCTTCTACTATTACTTCTTCTCTATCTTACCCCTAATCTTTAAGAGCTAATCCCTTAATTTCTTCTCCCTAATCCTTAATCTTTAATCTTTTATCCTGAATCTCTAATCCCTAATCTCTAATCCATAACTTCAAAACTGTAACTCCTAAAACTTAAACTTGATTTTCTAATCCCTAATCCTTAGTTCCTAATCCCTTAATCCCTAATCTCTTTTTCCTAAACCATAATCCCTAAACCCTAGCCATACCCACTAAACCTGAATTCATAATCCCTGATTCCAAATCCCTAATCCCTAATACCTTATCTTTAATCCTTAATCTATAATCCTTAATTACTAATCCCTAACCCCCTCTTGAATCATTTTTCCTTTATCCCTAATGCCTAATCCCTAATCCTTAAGCATACAGTACGTAATCCATAATTTGTATTCTTCTCCTTCTTCTTCTTCTTCTTCTTCCCCTCCTCCTTCTCCTTCTACTTTTTCTATTTCTTCTTCTTCTTCACCTTCTTCTCCATCTTCTTCTTGAAATTCCTTTTCTTCTTATTCTTCATCAACTTCTTCCTCTTCTTCTTCTTCATCTTCCTCTTCTTCTTCTTCTTCTTTTCTTCTTCTTCTTCTTGTTCTTCTTCTTTTTATTCTTCCTTTTCTTCTTCTTCTTTTTCTTCTTCCTCTTCTTGTTACACTTCTTCTTCTTCTTCTTTTTCTTCTTCTTCTTCTACTTCTTTTCCTTCCTGTTTTACTTCTTTCTTCTTCCTCATCTTCTTTTCCACATCTTCTTTTATACTTCTTCTCTGTCTTCTCCTTCTTCTTGTTCTTCCTAAACTTCTTCTTCTTCCTCTTCTTCTTTCGCTTCCCTTCTTCTTTCTCTTTCTCTCTTTTTCTTCTTCTTCCTCCTCTTCTTCCCTTCTTCTTCATCCCATTCTCCTCAGCTTCCTCTTCTTCTTATATTTCTTCATCTTGCTCTTCCTTTTCTTCTTCTTCCTCTTCTTCTTCTTCTTCTCTTCTTAGTCTTCTTCTCTATCTTCTTCTTCCTCTTCTTCTTTTACTTCTCCTTCTCTTCATCTTCTTCTTCATTTTCTTCTCCTTCTTCTTCTTCTTCCTCATCTTCTTCTTGTTGCTCTTCTTATTGTCTTCTTCTTCTTTTCTTTTTTCTTCTCCTTTTTTTCATATTCTTCTTCTTCCTTTCTTCTTCGTTATCTTCTTTTTCCTCTTCTTCATCTTCCCATCTTCTTCTTCTTCTTCTTCTTCTTCTCCCTAATCTTCTCCTCCTACTTTTTCTACTTTTGCTTTTTCTTCTTCTTCTTATTCATCATCATTATCTTTTTTTTTTTTTCATCTACTTCTAATTCTTCTCATTCCTTTTCTTCTTCTTCTTCTTCTTCCTCTTCTACTCTTTCTTCTTCATCTTCTTCTTCTCCTTCTAATTCTTCTTTTTCTTCTACTGCTTCTTCTTCTTTTAATTCTACTTCTTCTTCTTCTTCTTCTTCAACTTTTTTTCTTCTTCTTATTCTTCTTATTCTTCCTCTTATATTTTTTCTTTCTCATATTCTTCTCCTTCTTCGACTTCCTCTTCTTCTTCCTCCTCTTTATCTGCTTCTACT
>JAIUJO010001755.1:205000-207500 GCA_023846275.1 Vanilla planifolia
TTCTCCTTCTCCTTCTTCTCCTTCTCCTTCTTCTTCTTTTTCTTCTTCTTGTTCTTTTTTTCTTCCCATTCTTCTACTTCTTCTTTTTTGTTAATTTCTTCTTCTTCTTTTTCTTCTTTTGCTTCTTTTTCCTCTTCACCTTCTTCTTCTTCTTCTTCTTCTTCTTCTTTGCCTTCTTCTTTTTCTTCTTCTTCTTCTTCTTCTTCTTCTTCTTCTACTTTTTCCTCTTCTTCTTCTTCCTCCTCCTCCACTTCTTCTTCTTCTTCTCCTTCTTCTTCTTCTTCTACTTTTTCTTTTTCAAATTCTTCCACTTCATCCTCTTCTTGTTCTTCTTCCTCTTCTTTATCTTCTTGTTCTTCTCCCTCTACTACATCTTCTTGATCTTGTTCTTGTTCTTCTTCTTCTTCTTCTTTTCTTTCTTCTTCTTCCACCACATCTTCTTCTTCTTGCACTTCTTCTTCTTCTTCTTCCTCTTCTTCTTCCTCTTCTTCTTCCACTTCTTCTATTTCTTTCTCCTCTTCTTCTTCTACTTCTTCTAGTCCTTTATATTGTTCTACTTCTTCTTCTTCTTCTTCTACTTCTCTTCTTCTTATTGTCATTCTTCTTCTTCTTCTTCTTCCTCTTCTTCTTGATCTACTTTTTCTTCTTCTTCTTGTTCTTCTTATTATTCCTCTTCTTCTGCTTCTTCTTCTTCTTCTTTTTCTTCTTCTTCTGCTTCTTCTCCTTGTACTTCTTCTTTCATCTCCTATTCTTCTCTTTTTTCTTCCTTTTCTTCTTCTTCTTCTTGTTCTTCTTCTTCTTCTTCTTCTTCTTCTTCTTGTTCTTCTTCTTCTTCTTCTTCTTCTTCCTCCTTTTCTTGATCTTCTTCTACTAATTCTACTTCTCCTTGTTATTCATCTCCTTCTCCTTCTTTTTCTTCTTCTTCTTCATCCACTCTCACCTCTTCTTCCTCATCTTCTTCTTCCTCTTTTTCTTCTTCTTCTTCCTCTACATCTTCTTCCTCTTCCTCTTCTTCTTCCTCCTATTCTTCATCTTCTTTCCCTTCTTCTTCCCCTTCTTCCTCTTCTTGCACTCCTTCTTCTTCTTCTCCTTCTTCTCCTTCTTCATCTTCCTCTCCTTCCTCTTCTCCTTCTTGTTTTTCTTCTTCTTCTTCTTCTTCTTCATCTTCTTCTTTTTCTTCTTTTTCTTCGCCTTCTACTTCTTCTTCTTCTTCTTCGTTCTCTTTTTCTTCTTTTTCTTCTTCTTCTTCTTCTTTTGTTTCTTCTTCTTCTTCTTCTTCCATCTCTTATTCCTTTTCTTCCACTTATTCTTCTTCCACTTCTTCTTGCTCTATTTCTTCTTTTTCTTCTTCTTATTCCACTTCTTCTTCTTCTTCTATATCTTCTTCTTCTTTTTAATTTTATTCTACTTCTTTTTCTTCCTCCTCTTCTTCCTCTTTTTTCTCTTCTTCTTCCTTTTCTTCTACTTCTGCTTCTTCTTCCTCTGCTTCAACCTCTTCTTCTTCTTCTTCTTCTTCTTCCCTTCCTCATCTTCTTCTTCGTCATATTCTTCTTCTTCTTCTTTCTTTTCTTCGTTATCTTTCTTGTCTTCTTGTTCTTCATCTTCGTCTTCATCTTCTTCTTTCTCTTCTTCATCTTTTTTTCTTCTTCTTCTTTCTCTTTTTCTTGTTCATCTTCCTCTTCATCATCATCATCTTCTTCTTCTTCTTCCTCTTCTTCTTCTTATTCTTCTTCTACTTCTACTCCTCATTCTTTTTCTTCTTCCTCTTCTTTGTCTTCTTCTTCTCCTTCTCCTTCTTCTTCCACTTCTTGTTCCTCTTGTTCTTCTTTTTCCACTACTTCATCTTCCTCTTCTTCTTCTTCTTTTCCTTCTTCTCCTTCTTCTTCCTCCTCCTCTTCTTCACCTTTTTCGTCTTCTTCTTCTTCTTCTGCTTCTCCCAATTCCGTTTCTTCCTTCCATTCTTTTTCTTCCCCTTCTTTTCTCCTCCACCTTCTTGTTCCACTTCTTCTTCTTCTTCTTCTCCTTCTTTTTTTTCTTTTTATTCTCGTTGTTTTTTTTTCCAACTTCTTCTTTTTCTTCTTCCTCCTCTTCTTCTTCTTCCTCTTCTTATTCTCCTTTTTCCTAATCTTCTTCTTCATCTTCCTCTTTTCTTTCTTCTTCTTCCTCTACATCTTCTTCTTCTTCCACTTCTCCTTCTTCATCTTCTTCCTCTTCTTCTTTTTCCTCCTCTTCTTCCACTTCTTCTATTTCCTTCTCTTCTTCTCCTTCTACTTCTTCTAGTCTTTTATATTGTTCTACTTCCTCCTCTTCTTCTTCAACTTCTCTTCTTCTTCTTCTTCTTCTTCTTCTTCATCTTTATCTACTTTTTCTTCTTCTTCTTGTTATTCTTATTATTCCTCTTCTTCTGCTTCTTCCACTTCTACTTATTCTTCCATCTCCTGTTCTTTTCCTTTTTCTTCCTTTTCTTCTTCTTCTTCTTGTTCTTGTTCTTCTTCTTCTT
>JAIUJO010001755.1:210000-220000 GCA_023846275.1 Vanilla planifolia
CTTCTTCTTCCTCCTCTTCTTGTTCTTCCCCTTCTTCTTCTTCTTCCCCTTCTTCTTTTTCTTCTTCCTTTACATCAACTTTGTCTTTTTCCTCATTTTCTTCTCCTTTTTCTTCAACTTGTTCCTCTTGTTCCATTTCTTCTTCTTCCTCTTCAAATTCTTCATCTTCTTCATCATTATCTTCTTCATCATCATCTTCTTCTTCTTCTTCCTCTTCTTCATCTTGCTCTTCTTCTTCTTCTTCTTCTTCCTCCTCTTCTTGTTCTACTTCTACATCTCATTCTTCTTCTTCCCCTTCTTATTCTTCTAGTTCTTCTTTTTCCCATCTTCCTCCTCCTCATCTTCTTCTTCTTCGTCTTCTTGTTCTTCTTCTTTCTCTTCATCTTCTTAGTATTCTTCTTCTTCTTCTCCATCCTTTTCTTCCCTTCCTTCTTCTTTTCCTCCTCTTTCTCCTCCTCCTCCTTCTTCTTCTCCTTCTTTTTCTTCTTTTTCTTCTTCTTTTTCTTCTTTTTTTACTTCTTCTTCTTTTTCTTCTTCCTCCTCTTCTTCTTCTTCTTATTCTTCTTCTTCCTCTTCTGCTTCTGGTCCTTCTTCTTCTTTTTCCTCTTCCAATTCTTCTTCTTGCCCTTCTTCTTTTTCCAATTCTTCTTCTTCTTCTTCTTTTTCCAATTCTTCTACTTCCTCTTCTTCTTCTTCTTCTTCTTCTTCTTCTTGTTCTTTGTGTTCTACATTTCTTACTCCCCTTCCTCTTCTTCTTCTTCTTCTTCTTCTTCTTCCTCTCCTTCTTCTTCTTCTTCTTCTTCTTCTTCTTCTTCTTCTTTCTTCTTCTCCTCCTCCTCCTACTTTGACTTCTTCTCCTTCTTCTTCTTCTTCTTCTTCTTCTTCTTCTTCTTCTCCTCCTTCTACTTCTCCTTCTTCTTCTTCTTCTTCTTCTTCTTCTTCTTCTTCTTATTCTTTTTCTTATTCTACTACTTCTTCTTCTTCTACTTCTTGTTCTTCTACTTCTTCTTCTTCTTCTACTCTTTCTTCTCCTTCTTCTACTAATTCTTCTTCTTCTTCTTCTTATTCTTCATCATCATCATCTTCTTCTTCTTATTCTTTTTCTTCTACCTCTTCCACTACTTCTTTTTCTTATTATTATTCTTCTTCTTCTACTACTACTTCTTCTTCTGCTTGTTCTTCCTATTTTTCTTCTTCTTCTTCTTCATCATCTTCTTCTACTTCTTCTAGTTCTTCTTCTACAACTTCTTCAACTTCTTCCACTTCTTCTACCTATACTTCATCTTCTTATTCTTCTTCTCCTCCTTCTTCTATTTCTGCTTCTCCTCCTTCTTCTTCTTCATCTTTTTATTCTTCCTCTTCTTTTTCTTGTTCTACTAATTGTTCTTCATCTACTTCTTCTTCTTCTTCTTCTTCTTCTTCTTCCACATCTTCCTTTTCTTCTTCTACATCTTCTTCTTCTTCTTCTACTTCCATCTCCTATTCTTCTTCTTTTTTTCTTCTTCTTTTTCTTCCTCTTCTCGACTTTCTCCTACTCATTCTACTTCTCCTTCTTATTCTTCTCCTTCTTCTTCTTTTTGTTCTTATTCTTCGTCTTCCGCTCTCTCCTCTTCTTCCTCTCTTCTTCTTCCTCTTTTTCTTCTTCTTCTTCCTCTACATCTTCCTCTTCCTCTTGCTCTTCGTCTTATTCTTCTTCTTCTTCCCCTTCTTCTTCTCCTTCTCCTTCTTCTTCATCTTTTTTTTCTTAAATCTCCTTCGTCTTCTTCTTTTTCTACTTCTTATTCTTCTTCTTCCTCTTCTTCCTCTTCTTTTTCTTCTTCTTCTTCTTCTTCTTCTTCATGCTTGTGTTTTTCTTCTTACTTTTGTTCTTCTTCTTCATCTTCCTATCCTTCTTTTTTTCTTCTCCTTCCTCTTCTCCTTCTTCTTTTTCTTCTTCTTCTTCTTCTACTTCTTCTTCTTCTTCTTCGTCTTTTACTTCTTCTTCTTGTTCTTCTTCCTTCTCTTTTTCTTGTTTTTCTTCTTCTTGTTCTTTTTCTGCATCTTCATCTTCTTCCACTTTGTCTTCTTGCTCTAATTCTTCTTTTTCTTTTTCTTCCTCTTCTTATTCTACTTCTTCTTTTTCTTCTTCCTCTTTATTTTCTTCTTCCACATTTTTTCTTCCTCTTCAACTTACTCTTCTTTGTCTTCTTCTTCATCTTCTCCTTCTTCTTCTTCCTCTTCTTGTTCTTCTTGTTCTTCTTTTTCCTCTTCTTCTTCGTCTTCTTCTTCGTCTTCTTCTTCTTCTTCTTCTTTCTCCTCCTTTTCTTCTCCTTTTTCTGCTTATTCTTCCACTTCTCCCTATTCTTCTTCTTCATCCCATTCTTTTTCTTCCCCTTCTTCTTCTTCACCTCCATCTTCTTTTGCTTCTTCTTCTTCTTCTCCTCCTTTTTCTTCTTTTTCTTCTTCTTGTTCTTCTTTTCCAACTTCTTCTTCTTCTTCTTCCTCTTCTTCTACTTCTTCCTCTTCTTCTTCTCCTTCTTCCTATCTTTCTTCTTCTTCCTCTTCTTGTTCCTCTCTCTCTCTTCTTCTTTTTCTTCTTCCTTTTCCTCTTCTTCTTCTTCTTCTTCTTCATCATCTACTTTTTATTAATCTTCTTCTTCTTCTACTTGTTGTTCTACTGCCTCTTTTTTTTTTCTTCTTCATCTTCTTTTTTTTCTACGACTTCTTCTTCTTCTTCCACCTCTTATCCTTCTTCTTCCTCTTCTTCTTCTTGCTCCACTTCATCACCATGCTTCTACTTCTTCAACTTTCTATACATCTTCTTCTTCTTCTTCTTCTCCTTCTTATTTTCTTTCTTCTTCTTCTTTTCATCATCTTCTTCTTCTTTAATTTCTATTTTTCTTCTTCTTCTTCTTCTTCTTCTTCTTGTTTTTCTTCTTCTTCTTCTTCCTCTTCTTCTTCGTCGTCTGCTTCCTCTTCTTCTTGCTCTTCTTCTTCTTCTTCCCCTTCTTGTTCTTCTATTTCTTCTTCTTCTTCATGTTCTTCTTCTTCCTCTTCTTCTTCTTCTTCTTCTTCTTCTTCTTCTCCTTCTTCTTCTTCTACTTCTTTATCTTCTTCTTCTCCTTCTTCTTCTTCTTCTTCCTCCTCCTCTTCTAGTTCTTCTTCTTTTTCTTCTTCCATTTCCTCTTCTTCTTTTTCTTCTATTTTTTCCTCATCTTCTTCTTCCTCAACATCTTGTTTTTCTTCTTCTTCTTCTTCTTCTTCTTCTTCTTCTTCTACTTCCCCTTCCTTTTTGTCTTGATCATCTTCTTGTTCTTCTTTTTGTCTTCATGTTGTTCTTCTACTTCCTCTTCATCTTCGTCTTCTACTTCTTTAACTTCTTCTTTTTCTTTCTTTTCTTCCCCTTCTTCGTATTCTTCTTCTTCTTCTTCTTCCTCCTCCTCCTCTTCTTCTTCTTCTTCATCTTCTTCTTTTCCTTCTCCTTCTTCTTGGTCTTCTTCTTCTTCTTCTTCTTCTTCTTCTTCTTCTACTTCTTCTCTTCTTGTTCTTCTTCTTCTTCTTCTTCTTCTTCTTCGTTCCACTTCCACTTTTTTTTTTCTTCTTCTACCTATTCCTCCCCTATTTCTTTTTCTTCATTGTCTACCTCTTCTTCTTCTCCTTTTTATTCTTCATCACACTCTTGTTCTTCTTCTTCTTCTTCTTCTTCTTCATCTTCTTCTTCTTCTTTTTCCACTTTTTCAACTTCTTCTTCCTTTTCCACTTTTTCATCCAATTTATCTTCAACAACTTCTTCCACTTCCTCTTCCTCTTACTCTTCTTTGTCTTCTTCTTCTTCTTCTTCTTCCTCCTCTCCCTTCTTCAATCTTCCTTCCACCTCTTCCTTCTTATTTCTTCATTCTTCCTTCTTCCTTTTTGCTTATTACTTCTTCCTTCTTCTTTCTCCTTTCTTCCAACTTCTTTCTTCCTTCTTTGTTCATCTTTGTTATTTCCTCTTTCTTCTCCTTTCTACTTTTTTTCTTCTTCTTCTTCCTCGTCTTCTCCTTTTTCTTCTTCTTCCTCTTCTTGTTCTTCTTTTTCATCCACTTCTTCTTCTTCTTCTTCCCATTGTTCTTTTCTTCTTCCTCCTCTTCTTCTTCTTCTACTTTTTCATCTACTTCTTCTTCTTCATTATCTTCTTCTTCTTCCTCTTCCCCTTCTTCCTTTTCTTCTTCTTCTTCTTCTTCTTCTTCTTCTTCTCCTTCTTTGTCATTTTCTTATTCTTCTATGTCTACTTCTTCAACTTCTACTACTTTTCTTCCTCCTCTTCTTCATCTTGTTCTTCTACTTCCTCTACTGCTTCTTCTTCGACTACTTCTTCTACTACTTCTTCTTCTTTCACTTCTTCTAATTCTTCTTTTACTTTTACATATTCTCCTTGTTCTTCTACTTCTTCTTCTTCTTCTTCCTCTACTACTACTTCTTCCCCTCCTTCTTCTACCTCTCATTCTTCTTCCTCTTCTTCTTCCTGCTTTAGTTCCTTTTCTTTCACCTCTTCATCATTCTATTCTTTTTTTTCTTCTTTCACTACTTCTTGCATTTCTTCTGCTTCCTGTTCTTCTTCTTCTTCTTCTTCTTCTTCTTCTTGTTCTTCATGTTCTTTTTCTTTTTTTTTTCTTCTTCTTCCTCTTCCTCTTCCTCTTCTTCCTCTTCTTCTTCTTCCTCTTCCTTCCCTTCATCTGCTCGACTTCTTATTCTTCTTCCTCTTCTTCTTCTTCTTCTTCTTCTTCTTCTTCTTCTTCCTCCTCCTCTTCCTCTTCTTCGTCTTCCTCATCACCTTCTTCTTCTTCTTCCTCCTCTTCTTAATGATGTTTCTTGCCTTCTTCTTTTTCTTTTTTTCCAGCTTCTTATTCTGTTTCTTTTTTTTCTTCTTTTATCTATTCTTCTTCTTATTCTTCTTCCCCATCTTCTTTTCTACTTCGTCTTCTTCTTCTTTGCTTTCTTCTTCCTATTTTTCCTGCCCTTCTTTTTCTTCTTCTACATCTTCTTTTCCTTCTTTTTCTTCTTTTTCTTCTATTAGTACTTCTTCTTCTTCTTCTTCTTCTTCTTCTTCTTTTTCTGCTTCTTTTTCTTATTCTTCCTCCTCCTATTCCTCATCTTCTTTTTGTTCTTCTTTCTATTTTTCTTCCTCTTCATCTTCTTCTTCTCCTTCCTCTTCACCTTCTTACTCTTCTTCTTCTTAATATTATTCTTCTTGTTCTTCTTCCTCTTTTTCCTTATCTTCCTCTTCTTCATCTTCTTCTTCTTCCCCTTCTTTTTCTTCGTCCTCCTTTTTCTTTTCTTCCTCCTCTTCCTCTTCTTCTTTCTCTTTTCCTTCTTCATCGTCATCTTTTTCTTCCTCTTCTTCTTCTTCTTCCCCTTCTTCTTCTTCTTCCCCTTCTTCTTCTTCTTCTTCTTCTTCTTCTTCTTCTTCTCCTTCTTCTCCTTCTCCTTCTTCTTCTTTTCCTTCTTCTTGTTCTTTTTTCTTCCCCTTCTTCTACTTCTTCTTTTTCGTAAATTTCTTCTTCTTCTTTTTCTTCTTTTGCTTCTTTTTCCTCTTTACCTTCTTCTTCTTCTTCTTTGCCTTCTTCTTTTTCTTCTTCTTCTTCTTCTTCTTCTTCATCTACTTTTTCCTCTTCTTCTTCTTCCGCCTCCTCCGCTTCTTCTTCTTCTTCTTCTACTTTTTCGTTTTCCAATTCTTTCACTTCATCCACTTCTTGTTCTTCTTCCTCTTCTTCCTCTTCGTTATCTTCGTGTTCTTCTCCCTCTACTACATCTTCTTGGTCTTTTTCTTGTTCTTCTTCTTCTTCTTCTTTTCTTTCTTCTTCTTCCTCCACATCTTCTTCTTCTTGCACTTCTTCTTCTTCTTTTTCCTCTTCTTCTTCCACTTCTTCTATTTCCTTCTCCTCTTCTTCTTCTACTTCTTCTAGTCCTTTATATTGTTCTACTTCTTCTTCTTCTTCTTCTACTTCTCTTCTTCTTATTGTCATTCTTCTTCTTCTTCTTCTTCTTCTACTACTCTCTTCTTCTTATTGTCATTCTTCTTCTTCTTCTTCTTCCTCTTCTTCTTGATCTACGTTTTCTTCTTCTTCTCGTTCTTCTTATTATTCCTCTTCTTCTGCTTCTTCTTCTTCTTCTTTTTCTTCTTCTTCTGCTTCTTCTCCTTGTACTTCTTCTTTCATCTTCTATTCTTCTCCTTTTTCTTCCTTTTCTTCTTCTTCTTCTTGTTCTTCTTCTTCTTCTTCTTCTTCTTCTTCTTCTTCCTCCTCCTCTTCTTGATCTTCTTCTACTAATTCTACTTCTCCTTGTTATTCATCTCCTTCTCCTTCATTTTCTTCTTCTTCTTCCTCTACATCTTCTTCCTCTTCCACTTCTTCTTCCTCCTATTCTTCATCTTCTTTCCCTTCTTCTTCCCCTTCTTCCAATTCTTGTTCTCCTACTTCTTCTTCTTCTCCTTCTTCGTCTTCCTCTCCTTCCTCTTCTCCTTCTTCTTCTTCTTCATCTTCTTCTTCTTCTTCTTCTTCTTCTTCGCCTTCTACTTCTTCTTCTTGCTCTTCTTCATTCTCTTTTTCATCTTTTTCTTCTTCTTCTTCCTTTTTTGTTTCTTCTTCTTCTTCTTCCATCTCTTATTCCTTTTCTTCCACTTATTCTTCTTCCACTTCTTCTTGCTCCATTTCTTCTTTTTCTTCTTATTCCACTTCTTCTTCTTCTTCTATATCTTCTTCTTCTTCTTTTTAATTTTATTCTTCTACTTCTTTTTCTTCATCTTCTTCCTCTTTTTTCTCTTCTTCTTCTTTTTGTTCTACTTTTGCTTCCTCTTCCTCTGCTTCAACCTCTTCTTGTTCTTCTTCTTCTTCTTCCCTTCCTCATCTTCTTCTTTGTCATATTCTTCTTCTTCTTCTTCCATTTCTTCCTCATCTTTCTTGTCTTCTTGTTCTTCATCTTCGTCTTCATCTTCTTCTTTCTCTTCTTCATCTTTTTTTCTTCTTCTTCTTTCTCTTTTTCTTGTTCATCATCTTCTTCAACTTCTTATTCTTATTCTTCTTCCTCTTCCTCTTCATCATCATCATCATCTTCTTCTTCCTCTTCTTCTTCTTATTCTTCTTCTACTTCTACTCCTTCTTTTTCTTCTTCCTGTTCTCTGTCTTCTTCTTCTCCTTCTCCTTCTTCTTCTTCCACTTCTTATTCCTCTTGTTCGTCTTTTTCCTCTACTTCATCTTCCTCTTCTTCTTCTTTTCCTTCTTCTCCTTCTTCTTCCTCCTCCTCTTCTTCACCTTTTTCTTCTTCTTCTTCTTTTTCTGCTTCTCCCAATTTTGTTTCTTCCTTCCATTCTTTTTCTTCCCCTTCTTCTTCTCCTCCTCCTTCTTGTTCTACTTCTTCTTCTTCTTCTCCTTCTTTTTTTTTCTTTTTATTCTTGTTGTTTTTTCCAACTTCTTCTTTTTCTTCTTCCTCCTCTTCTTCTTCTCCATCTTCTTATTCTCCTTTTTCCTAATCTTCTTCTTCATCTTCTTCTTTTCTTTCTTCTTCTTCCTCTGCATCTTCTTCTTCTTCCACTTCTTCTTCTTCTTCTTCCACTTCTTCTTTTTCCTCCTCTTCTTCCACTTCTTCTATTTCTTTCTCTTCTTCTCCTACTTCTTCTAGTCTTTTATATTGTTCTACTTCCTCTTCTTCTTCAACTTCTCTTCTTCTTCTCCCTCTTCCTCTTTATCTACTTTTTCTTCTTCTTCTTGTTATTCTTATTATTCCTCTTCTTCTGTTTCTTCTTCTTCTTTTTCTTCTTCTTTTGCTTCTTCCTCTTCTACTTCTTCTTCCATCTCCTGTTCTTTTCCTTTTTCTTCCTTTTCTTCTTCTTCTTCTTGTTCTTATTCTTCTTCTTCTTCTTCTTCTTTTTCTTCTTCCTCTTCTTGATCTTCTTCTACTAATACCACTTTTTGTTATTCATCTCGTTCTTCTTCTTCTTCTTCTTCTCCTTCTGCTTCTTCTTCTTCCACTCTCTCCTCTTCTTCCTCGTCTTCTTCTTATTCTTTTTCTTTTTCTTCATCATCTACATCTTCTTCCTCTTCCTCTTCTTCTTCCTCCTATTCTTCATCTTCTTTCCCTTCTTCCCCTTCTTCTTCTTCTTGTTCTCCTTCTTCTTCTTCTTCTTCTCCTCTTTCTTCATCTTCCTCTCCTTCCTCTTCTCCTTTTTGTTTTTTTCTTCTTCTTCTTCTTTTTCTTCTTCTTCTTTTTCTTCTTCTTGTTTTTTGTCTTCAACTTCTTCTTGTTCCTCTTCTTTCACTTTTTCTTCTTTTTCTCCTTCATCTTCTTCTTTTTTTTCTTTACTTCTTCTTCCACCTCTTATTCCTTTTCTTCCACTTCTTCTTGTTCTATTTCTTCGTTTTCTTCTTCTTATTCCACTTCTTCTTCTTCTTCTTCTTCTTTTTCTTCTACTTTTTCTTCTTAATTTTATTCTTCTACTTTTTTTCTTCTTCTTCTTCCTTTTTTTCCTCCTCTTCTTCTTTTTCTTCTCCTTCTGCTTCTTCTTCCTCTTGTTCTACCTCTTCTTCTTCTTCTATTTCTTCTTCTTCTTCCCTTCCTCATCTTCTTCTTCCTCATATTCTTCTTCTTCTTCTTCCTTTTCTTCCTCATCTTTCTTGTCTTCATCTGTCTTCTCTTCTTGTTCTACATCTTCCTCTTCCTCTTCTTCTTTCTTTTCTTCATCTTCTTTTTCTTCTTCTCCTTCTTTCACTTTTTCTTCATCTTCTTCTTCTTCTTCATCATCTTCTCCTTCTTCTTGTTCCTCATCATCATCATCTTCTTCTTCCTCCTCCTCTTTTTCTTCTTCTTCTTCTACTTCTACTCCTTATTCTTTTTCTTCTTCCTCTTCTTTGTCTTCTTCTTCTTCTTCTCCTTCTTCTTCTTCCACTTCTTGTTCTTCCTGTTCTTCTTTTTCCTCTACTTTGTCTTCCTCTTCTTCTTCTTCTTTTTCTTCTTCTCCTTCTTCTTCCTCCCCCTCCTCTTCACCTTTTTCTTCTTCTTCTTCTTCTTCTTCTGCTTCTCCTAATTCCTTTTCTACCTCCCCTTCTTTTTCTTCCCCTTCTTCTTCTCCTCCTCCTTGTTTTACTTCTTCTTATTCTTCCCCTTCTTTTTCTTCTTTTTTTTCTTGTTGTTCTTCTTTTCCAACTTCTTCTTTTTCTTCTTCCTCCTATTCTTCTTCCTCCTCTTCTTCTTCTTCCTCTTCTTCTTCTCCTTCTTCCTATTCTTCTTCTTCTTCCTCTTCTTGTTCTCCTTCTTCTTCTTCTTCTTCTTCTTTTTCTTCTTCTACTTATTCTTCTTCTTCTGCTTCTTTTCTTCTTCTTCTTCTTCTTCTTTTACTTCATCTTTTACTTCTTCTTCTTCTTCTTCTTGCTCTTCTTTTTCTTCTTTTTCATCTCCATCTTCTTTTTCTACTACTTCTTGTTCTTCTCCCATCTCTTGTCCCTCTTCTTCCTCCACTTCATCATCATGCTCTTACTTCTTCTACTTTCTCTACTTATTCTTCTTCCTCTTCCCTTCTCTTTCTTCTTCTTCTTCTTCTTCTTCTTCTTGTTCTTCCACTTTTTCTCTTTTTCTTCCTTTTCATCTTCTTATTCTTCTTCTTCTTCTTCTTCTTCTTCATCTTCTACTTCCCCTTTTTCCTCTTCCTCTTCCTCTTCTTCTTCCTCATCTTCTTCCTCTTCTTCTTCCTCTTCTTCTTCTTCTTATTCTTCTTCTACTTCTTCTTCTTCTTATTCTTGTTCTTGTTCTTCTTCTTCTCCTTCATGTTCTTCTTCATCATATTCTTCTTCTTCTTCTTCTTCTTCTTCTTCTTATTCTTCTTCCCCTTCTTCTTCTTCTTCTTCTATTTTTTCCTCATCTTCTTCTTCCTCAACATCTTCTTCTTCTTCTCCTCCTTCTTCATCTTCTTCTTCTTCTTCTTCTTCTTCTTCTGCTTCTTCTTCTTCTTCTACTTCTACTTCTTCTTCTGCTTCTACTTCATCATCATCAT
>JAIUJO010001755.1:222500-231629 GCA_023846275.1 Vanilla planifolia
TCTTCTTCTACTACTTCTTTTTCTTCTTCTTCTTCTTCTTCTACTTCTAGTACTTTATCTTATTCTACTTCATCTTCTTCTTGTTTTTCTTGATCTACTTTTTCTTCTTCTTCTTGACCTTCTTATAATTCCTCTTCTCGTACTTCTTCTTTTAATTCTTCTTCTCCTTTTTCTTCTTCTTCTCCTATTCCTTCTTCTTCTACTTCTTCTTTTTCTTCTTCTTCCCCTTCCTCTTCTTCTTCCTCTTCGCCTTCTTCGTCCTCTTCTTCTTCTTCTTCATCTTCATCCTTCTTCCGTCTTCCATCTTCTTTTTTCTTTCTTTTTTATTATTTCTTCCTTCTACCTTCTTGCTTCTTCGTTCTTTATTATTCTTTCTTCCTTCTTCTTTCTTCCATCTTTCATCTTCTTTCTACCTTCGCCTTTCTTCTTTCTTCATTCTTCTTCTTTTTGCTTCATCTTTTACTTCTTCTAATTCTTCTTCTTCCTCAACATTCTCTTCTTCTTCCTCTTCTTCTTCTTCCTCCACTTTTTCTTCTTCTTCTTCTTCTGCCCCTTCTTTTTCTTATTCTTCTTCCTCCTTTTCTTCTTCATCTTATTCTTCTTCTTCTTCATCATCATCAACTTCTTCTTCTACTTCTTCTCCTTCTTCTCCTTCTTCTTCTTCTACATCATCACCATCTTCTTCTTCCCCTTCTTGTTCTTCTTATTCCTCTTGTTCCTCTTCTTCTGCTTCCTCTGCTTCTTCTTCTTCTTCATCTTCTTCCTCTTCTTCCTCCTCCTTCTCCTCTTCATTTTTTCCCTCTTCTTCTTCTTCTTTCGATTCTTTTTCTTCCTCCTCTTCTTTTTCTTCTAATTCTTCTTCTTCTCCTACTTCATCTTCCACTTATTCTTCTTCTTCTTCTTCTCCTTCTTTTTCTTCTTTCTCAACTTCTTCTTCTTCTTCTTCTTCTTCTTCTTCTTCCACTTGTTCCTCTTCTTCCTCTTCTTCTTTTTCCTCTTGTTCTTCTTCTTCCTCTTCTTCTTCTTCCTCTTCTTCTTCTTCCTCTACCTATTCTTCTTCTCCTTCCTCTTCTTGTTCCATTTCTTCTTCTTCTTCATTTTCTTCTTCTTCTTCTACTTCTTTTCTTCTTCTTCTTCTTCTTCTTCATGTTCTTCAACTTTTGCTTCTTCTTCTTGTTCTTCTTTCTCTTCTTCCCCTTCTTAATCTTCTTCTTCCTCGAATACTTTTCTTCTTCTTCTTCTTCTTCTTCTTCTTCATCTTCTTCCACTTCTTCATCTTTTTCCACTTCTTTTTCTCCTTCTTCCTCTTCTTCTTTTTCTTCTTCTCCTACTCCTTTTCTTGTTCTTATTCCTCTTCTTGTTTTTGTTCTTCTTCTTCTTCTTCTTCTTCTCTTTCTACATCTTCTTCTTCTTCTTCTATTTCTTCTTTTTTCCTTTGTTCTTCTTCTTCTTCCTCTTCTTCTTCTTCTTCTTCTTCTTCTCCTCCTCCTCCTTCTCATTTACTTTGTCTTTCTCCTTCACCTTCTCCTCCTTCCCCTTCTCGTTCTCCTTCTCCTTCTCCTTCTTCGCCTCCTTCTCCTCATCCTGCTTCTCCTTTTCTTTCTCCTTCTTCTTCTTCTTCTTCTTCTTCTCCTTCTTCTTCTTCTTAAACTTCGTCACCATCTTTTTTTTCTTCTTCTTCTTTATCTTACTCTTCTCCTGCTCCTTCTTCAACTTCATCTACCCCTTCTTCATCTTCGTCATCACCTTTTTCTTCTTCCACTTCTTCCACTTCTTCTACTTTTTCTTTTTCTTGTTATTCTTCTTCTTCTTCTTCTTTTTCTTCTTCCTCATTTTCTTCTTCTTCTTCTTCCTCTTCTTTGCCATCTTCCTCTTCTTCTTCCTCTTTTGCTTCTTCTACTTCAACCTCTTTTTCTTTTTCTTCCTTTTCTTCTTCTTCTTCTTCTTCTTCTTCTCCTTGATCTTCTCCTTCCTCTTCTTCATCTTCTTCTCTCTAATCTTGAATCTTGAATCTCTATTCACTGATCTTTAATCATAAATCCCTAATCTTTAATCTTTTATCCATAATCCCTAATCATTAATTCCTTCTTCCGTAATCCCTAATTCCTAATCCTTATTCCCTAATCCTTTTCACTTATTACTTAATCTCTACTCCTTAATCCCTAATCCTTAATCACTATACCTTAATCCTTAATTACTAATCCATAATCCCTAATACTTAATCCCTAACACTTAATCCCTAATATCTTCCCCCTTAATCCTTAACCCCTAATCACTAATTAAGAATCTTAAATCCCTAATTTGTAAACCTTAATACTTACTAATGAATCCCTTAATTTTGAATCCTTAATCTCTCATCTCTTATCATTAATCCTTTTGTCCTTAATGTCTTCTTCTTCTTCTTCTTACTCTTCTTCTTTATTCTCTTCTTTTTGTTCTTCTTCTTTTTCTTCTTGTTCTTCATCTTCTTCTTCTTTTTCTTCTTTCTGTACTTATTCTTCTTCTTCTTCTCCTTCTTCTTACTCCTCCTTTTCTTCTTCTTCTTCATCTTCTTCTTTTTCTTCTTCTTCTTCCTCCTCCTCCTCCTCCTCTTCTTCTCTTTTAATTCTTCTTCCTCCTCTTCATCTCTTTCTTCCTCTTCTTTTTTTTTTCACTCCTTCATCCTCTTCTTCTTCTTTCTCTTATTCTTCTTCTTCTTCCTATTTTCATCATCTTCCTCTTCTTCTTCTTCATCTTCTTCTCCTCCTTCCTCTACTTCTTCTTCTTCTTCTTCTTCTTCTTCCTCTATAACTTTTTCTTCTTCTTCTTCTTCTTCTTCTTCTTCTTCTTTGACTTCCACTTCTTCTTCATCTTCTTCCATTTCTTTTTCTTCCTCTTCTTTTTTCTCTTTTTCTTCTTCTTCTTTTCTTATTCTTCTTAATCCTCCTCTTCTTCCTGTTCTACTTCTTCTTCTTCTTCAATTTCTTTTTCTTGCTTTTGCTCTTTTTCTTTTTTCTCCTCCTCTTCTTCTTTTTCTTCTTCCTCTTCTTCTACTTCTTCTTCTCCTCTCATTTTCCTTTGTCTTTCTCCTTCTCCTTCTCCCTTTTCTCCTTTTATTTCTTTTACTCTTCCCCTTCTCGTTCTCTTTCTCTTTCTCCTTCTCCTCCTCCTTCTCCTCGGCCTGCTTTTCCTCGTCATTCTCCTTCTTCTTCTTCTTCTTCTTCTTCCTTCTTCCTTTTGTCTTTCTTCTTTCCTCTTTATTTTTCTTCTTTCCTCTTTATTATTCCTTCTCCTTTATTCTTCTTCTTCTTCTTCCTCTTCCTTTTTGTCTTTTTCTTCTTCTTCTTCTTCTCTTTCCTCTTCTTCGTTATCTTCTTCTTTCTCTTTTTCTTTCTTCCTTCTTTCATCCTTCCTCCTTCTTCATAATCCCTAATCCTGAATGCCTAATCCTTAATCCTTATTTGCTAATCCATCCTTAATCGTTAAAATCCTAAATTTTTAATCACTAATCCCTTATACTAAATCATTAATCTATAATCCATAGTCTCTAATCCTTAATCTCTAATCTCTAATCACTAATCCCTAATCCTTAATCACTAATCTCTAATCCTTAATCTTTAATCCTTAATCTCTAATGCAAATCTTAATTTCTTAATCTATAAACCTTAATCTCTAATCTCAAATCCTGAATCTTGTATCAATAATCTCTAATCTTTAATCCTCAATCCCTAATCCTTACACCCAAATCCCTAATTTCAAATCTTAAATCCCTAATCTCTAATCCTTGATCTTTAATAATTAGTTCTTTAATTCTTAATCCCTAATCTCTTATCCCTAATCATTAATCCCTTCATCCCTAATCTCTTCTTCTTCTTCTTCTTCTTCTTCTTCTTCTTACTCTTCTTCCTTTTCCTCTTTTTCTTCCTCTTCATCTTCTTTTTCTTCTTGCTCATCTTTTTCTTCTTCTTCTTCTTCCTCTACTTCTTCCTCTTCTTCCTCTACTTGTTCATCTACTTCTTCTTCTTCTTCTTTTTCTTCTTCCTCCTTTTTTATTTCTTCTTCTTCTTCTTCCTCTTATTCTCTAACTCCTTCTTCTTCTTTTATTTCTTCATTATCATCATCATCATCATCATCATCTTCTTCTTCTTCTTCTTCCTCCTTTTTTCTTTTTGTTCTTCTTCTTTTTATTCATCATCTTGCACTTCTTCTTCTTCGTTTTCTTTTTTTTCTTCATCTTCTTCTCTTTCTTCTTCTTCTTCTTTTTCTTCTTCTTCTTCTTCTTCTTCTTATTCTTATTCTTCTAGTTCTTCTTCTTAAACTTTGACACCTTCTTTTTCTTTTTCTTCTTCTTACTCTTCTCCTTCTCCTTTTTCTTTGACTTCATCTTCTCCTTCTTCTTCATCATCTTCTTCTTCTTCTTCTTCCTCTTCTTCTTTTTCTTCTTCCTCTTATTCTTCTTCTTCCTGTGGTTTTTCTTCTTCCTCATTTTCTTCTTCTTCTTCCTCTTCTTCACCATCTTCCTCCTCTACTTCTTCTCCTCCTTCAACTTCTTCTTTAACCTCTTCTTATTCTTTTTCTTCCTTTTCTTCTATCTCTTCTTCTTTTTCTTCTTCTTCCCCTTGTTCATCTTCTTCCTCTTCTTCATCTTCTTCTTCTTCTCCTTCTTCATCATAATCTTTAATCCCTTTTTTGTAATCCCTACTCTATAATATCTCCCTCCCTTTTCCTTCATCCCTAAATATGTAATCCCTAATCCACATCATCGTAATCTTAAATCCCTAATCCCTAGTCCCTAATCCCTAATCCTTAATTCCTAATCCATCTGTAATCCATAATCCCTAATTTTAAATCTCTAATCTCTATTCCCTAATCTCAAACCCCTAAACCTTAATCTTTAACACTTAATCCCTAATATATAATCCATAATTCAAAATCTCAAATCTCTAATCCTTAAACCCTAATCTTATTTATAATCACTTAATCTATAATCTCTAATCCTTAATCTCTAGTCCCTAATCTTGAATCTCAAATCCTTATTCACTAATCTTTAATACTAAATCCTTAATCCTTAATCTTTAATCCCTAATCACTAATCATTAATCCCTTAATCCTTATTCCTGAATTCTTAATCCCTATCACTTATTACTTAATCCTTACTCTTTAATCCCTAATCATTAATCCCTATACCTTAATTCTTAATTCTTAATCCTTAACACTTAATCCCTAATCCCTTCCAGTATAATCCTTAATCCCTAATCCCTACCCACTAATCACTAATTCATCTCTTCTTCCTCCTCTTTTTCTTACTCTTCTTCTTTATCTTCCAATTCTTCTGGTTCTTCATCTTTTTGCTCTTCTTCTTCCTCTTCAACTTCGTTTTTTCCTTTTTTTACTTCTATTCTTCTTCTGCTTCTTCTTATTCTTTTTCTTCTTCTACTCTACTTCTTCTTCCTCTTCTTCTTCTCCCCCTTCTTTTTCTTTTTCTCCTTTTTCTTCTTTTCTTGTTCTTCTTCATCCTCTTCTTCTTCCTTTTCTTCTTTTTGTTCTTCTTCGTCTTCTTCTTCTTCTTCTTCTTCTTCTTTTATTTCTTCTTCTTCTAGAAGTACTACTTCTTATTCTTCTTCTTCTTCATCTTCTCCTTGTCCTTCCTCTTCTCCTCCTCCTTCTCCATGTCTTCATCCTTCTTCTTCTCTTTCTCCTTTTTTGTTCTTCATCTCCTTCTCCTTCTCTATCTCCAACTCCTTTGCCTTCTCCTTCTCCCACTCCTACTCCATGTCCTCCTCCTTCTCCTTCTCCTTCTTCTTCTTCTTCTTTCTTCTTTCTCCTTACAACCTTCTTCATTCTTCTTTCTTTTTTGTTGTTCTTTCTTCCCTCCCTAAACTTTAATCTTAAATACCTAATCTTTAATCTCTAATACTAAATATTTTATCCATAACCTCTCTAATCATTATCCTTAATCCCTCCCTCCTTAATCTCTCATCTCTAAATCTATAATGCCTAAACCATTCCTCACGAATCCCTAATCTCTAATGCCTAATCCATCCTAAATCCCTAATCCATAATCCATAATCTCCAATCCCTAATCCTTAAAACCCAAATCCCTAACCCTTAATTCTCAATCCCTAATCCCTCATCCTTAATTGCTAATCCTTAATCCAAAATCTCTAATCTCTAATACTAAATCTCAAACCCTTAAACTCTATTCCTTAATACCTAATCCCTAAGTCCTAATCTATAATCCATATTCGTCATCCCAAATCTCTAATACATAATCTCAAACCTTAATCGCTAATCCTTAATCCGTAATCTTAATCTCTGATGCTAACCTTATTCCTTTAATCTCTAATCCCTAATCTCTAATCTAAAATCTTAAATCATAAATCCTTAATCCCTAATCTCTAATCTATAAACCCTAATCCCTATTCTCTAATCCCTAACCCTTAATCCTAAATTCCTAATTTTCTTCTCCTTCGTCTTCTTCTTCCTTTACCATTTCTTCTTCTTCTTCTTTTTCTTGTTCTCCTTCTTCATCTTCTTCTACTACTTCTTATTTTATTTCTTCTTCTTCTACTACTACTTCTTCTCCTTCTTCCTCTTCTTCTTCTTCTTCTTATCTTCTTCTTGTTCTTCTTTTTCTTCTTCATCCTCTTCTTCTTCTTCTTCTTCTTCTTTTTCCTCTTCATCTTTCTCTACTTCTTCTTCTTCTTCAACTTATATATCCTCTTCTTCTTCTTCTTCTTCTTCTTACTCTTCTCCTTCTTCATCTTCGTCTTCTTCTCCTTCTTCCTCCTCCTCCTCCTCTTCTTCTTCTTCTTCTTCTTCTTATTCCTTATTTTCCTCTTCTTTTTCTACTACTTCTTATTCTTTGTCTTCCTCTTGTTCTTATTCTTTTTCATTCTTTTCTTCTTTTTGTTCTTCTTTTTCTTCTTCTTCTTCTTTTTCTCCTTGTTGTTCTTCTTCTTCGTCTTCATCTCCTACTTCTTCTCCTTCTTCTTCATAACCTATAATTCTCATTCCCTAATCTTTACTCATTACCAAATCTCTAATCCTTAACCCTTAATCCTTAATCCATCTCTTCACCTCTTTTTCTTCGATTACTATTTCTTCTTCCTCTTCTCCTCTTCTTTTTCTTCTTCTTCTTCATCATTTTCTTCTTCTTCCTCTTCCTTTTATTCCCCTTACTCTTGTTCTTCTTCTTCTTCCTCTTCTTCTTTTCCTTCTTCTTCTTATTCCTTTTCTTCTTCTTCTTCTTCTGCTTCTTCTCCTTCTTCTTCTCCTACTTCTCCTTCATCAAATTCTTCTTCTTCTTCTTCTTCTTCTTCTTCCTCTTCTTCTTCTTCCACTTCTTCTCCTAATTCTTCTTCTTTTCTTATTCCTCTTCTCTTTCTTCTTCCTCTTCTTCTTCTTCTTCCTCTTCTTATTATTATTATTATTATTATTCTCCCTCTTCGTCTTCATATTCTTGTTCTCCTTCTTCTTCTTCTTCTTCTTGCTCTTCACCTTCTTCCCTTTCTTCTCCTGCTTATTCTTCTCCTTCTTCTTCTTCTTTGTCTTCTTCTTCTTCTCCTCCTCCTCCTTGTTCTTTTTCCTCTTCATCTTCTTCTTCTCCTTCTTCCTCTTCCTCATCATCTTCTTCCACTTTTTCTTCTTCTTCTTATTCTTCTTCTTCTTCTTCTTCTTCTTTTACCCTTTCTTTCTCTTCTTCCTCTTCTTCTTCTTCTTCTACTTCTTCTTCTTCTACATTTTCCTCTTCTTCTTCTTCTTCTTCTTCCTCTTCTTCTTCTTCTTCCTCATCTTCTTGTTGTTCTTCTCCTTTGTCTTCTTTGTCTTTCACTTCTTACACTTCTTCTTTCTCTTCTTCTTCCTCTTCTTTATTTTCTAGTTCTTGCTCTTCTACTTCTTCTTATACTTCTTCTTCTTCTTCTTCTTCTTCTTCTCTTTCTTTTTCTTCTTCTTCCTTTTCCTCTTCTTCTTTCTCATTTTCTTTTTCCTCTTTTTTCCCTCTTCTTCTCTTTCATCTTCTTCTTCTCTCTCATCTTCTTCTTTAACTTCTTCTTCTTCTTCATCGTCTTCTCCTTCTTTTTTTTCTTATTTTTCTTCTTCACCTCCTTCTTTTTCCTTTTGTTATTTTTATTCTTCTTCTTTTTCTCTTATTTCCTTATCTTCTACTTCTTTTTCTTCTTCTTCTTCTACTACTTCTTCTTCCTCTTCTTCTTTCCTGATCCCCAATCCATCCCTAATCTCTAATACTTAATCCTTGATCTCTAATTCTTAATCTTATCCCTAATCCATAATCCCTAATTCCTAATCACTAGTCTTTTATCTCTAATGCTTAATCCCAATCCCTCCCTTCCTAAGCTCTAATTCCTAATCCCTTATCCTTAATTTTTAATCATTAAACCCTTATCCTAATTATAACCATTTAATCTCTGATCATTCATCCGTAATCTCAAATCACTAAAATCTGTAATCTTTGATAATCCAAAATCCCTATTCCTTAATCCCTAATACTAAATTCCTAATCCATAATATTTAGTAATTAACCTTTAATCCTAAATCTCTAATCCCTAATCATTAATCACTTTATCCCTAATCCCTCCTTCAAAATCCTTAATCCCTAATCCCCTTTTGACTTATTCCTTAGTCCTAACACTTTAATCCCTAATCCTGAATCCCTAAAAAGTAATGCCCAATTGCTAATCCATAATCCCTAGTCCCTAATCATTAATCCGTAAATGATAATCCCTAATATCTAATCCCTAGTCCCTTCCTCCTTTATCCCTAATCACTAGTAATCTCTTATTCCTAATCCATCACTTCATCATCCTCTACTTATTCTACTGCTTTTTGCTTATGTTCTCCTTCTTCTTCATCCTCTTCTTCTTCATCATCTATCTCATTTTCTTCTTCATTTTCTTCCCCTTCTTCCTCATTTTCCTCTTCTTCTTCTTTTTCCTCCTCCTCTTCTACTTCTTCTCCATCTTCTTTCTTCTTTTGACTTTACTTCTTCTTCTACTTCTTCTTCTACTTCTTCTTCCTCTTCTTCTTCTTCCTCTTCTTCTTCTTCTTCTTCTTCTTCTTCTCCTTCTTATTCTTCTTCTTCTTCTTCTTCCTTCTTTGTTCATTTCTTATTTCTTCTTTCTTCTTCTA